>LOJH01015759.1:0-23239 GCA_001685095.1 Ellobius talpinus | reverse complement strand
GAGCCCCCTGCAGAATGAGCAGGAAGTTTAAGGAAATGAGGGATGTCTGGGATCTGTATCCAAGGGTCAGGAATGCACTAACCCCTCCAATGGATCTTCTGGTAGAGCAACACTTGCTATTTATTTAAAAAAAAAAACCTTCTATACCAAACCCTCTGCTCATTCAGAATTATATGCAGAGTGGTTCATATATATATATATATATATATATATATATAATCTGTGTCTGTCTGTGTGTGTTTTTATTTGATTATATACTTTATGTGGTATATATTCCTGTGTTTATATATAAACTATATTACAAGTGCATAAACTTTTTGCTTATTTTTTCCTGGTCATTTTATGAAGAAAAATCAGCATAGGTATAGAAAAAAATGTTTTCAAGGCAGTAACTGGTAAATCAAAGGCGGAACCTAGTTTCCCTAATTCATTAACTCTCTCTGCCTGTCTCCATTCTTTCTCAACTCTTCTCTGTGTGTTCATGACCTCAAACATTATCCTGCATATGAGGACAGAGAAACAGTGTCTTCTACTGTCACACAAAATACCAAAAGCACCCCTGCTGGCATCCTTGTGGGCCTCCTGGGCCAGTCCCCAGCCTTGTCCCATCACCGTCCACATGGGTGCTCCTCTCCTCTGCCTTGAACTCTGATCAATTGTTATTTACTTTTAAATCATCCTCTGATTTCCTCCAGGTGCTGAGAATGAGCATGATTTGGGGGAAATGGCCATGGCAATAAATGAGAAGGAAACGTTTGTAGAAACCCTCCCCTTCTTTTCAGGAAGAGCTATAATCATGCCTTGTATCAACATGACTCCTTCCACCACCTGTAACAAAGTCATAGAAAGTACTGGTACTATAAATTGTCAGTTCAGGAGGTGATACTATTGACCTGGTCTTTTGAACAGGATTGGTATTATAGTTTCCCGTATAGAAACCAGTGCAAAAACATTTCTAAAGCAATTTCTTCTTTGCCAGTATCCCTTTCCTCCCTCCTTATACCTCTTTGCTCTCCTAAGGTGTTCCAGGTTCTTCAATCATTCTGGTGGCTTCTGTGTATGACCCCTCCCCCACTTCAACAACCTCCCACAGTGCCCAAGATCAAATCACTCAGGGGGTAGAATTAGGAGCCTATCTCACCATTTGCCCAAGCAGGTTTTCTGATAGCTATTTCAAAGAGAGTTCTCTGATGATAAATAGACAAACAAATATTATACAGACATGGAGAGTGTCAAATTTGCAGTATGACTGGCAGTCTGATGAAATATAGGCTGCCGTTTCAATAGATATCTTCGTTAAAGGTCTTGTTTTCTAATAAAGATAAGAGAGATCCATGCCACAGCTGTCCCTTACAGATGCTCTGTGTAAGCTGCCTTACATACAAAGATTTTCAGAGTGAAAGCCGGTAGTGGAGTAAGTGTAGAACCTGAAAGCAAATGTAATAACCCTCTACAGCCATCCAGGAAACTCCTGTGTGCTAGGAGCTGGGCAGTCATCTCTCCAATAATAGACACTACAGTAACATTCTATCCCACAGGGAGCAGAAGCACATCTGACAGCCTAGGGGAGACCAAAGAGTCAGAGAACCACAGCAAAGGAGAAGTGAGCCACTAAGTGGGCCAACGAATCCCATGGGGTCTGCAAAGCTGGCCACCATTTCAACTACATCTTCACCAAAAGTTTTTAATTGAGTCTATTGAGGATTTTCCTTTTTTCCTTAGGGGAATAGACCTCTGATTTTATTATAGTAGTTAACAAGGATTCATTTTAGAGCCAATAGATGGAACATATTATTTCCATAACTTCAAAGCTAACTCTATCTCCATGTGAGTTTCCACATGAAAGCTTCTATCATGCCCACTGGATATCTATCCAGAGCTCACTTTCTTCCATCTTTCCCTTTTCCTTCCGTATCACCTTTCCTGGTTTCAAACTTCACCCCCAGGTTTGCAGCTCCATTCCCCTTCACTCCCTAAATCTAGCATGGTAATAGACCCAGTCTAAGAGCTTGCTGATTGGAGTTGCCTGGAGATGTAGGAACAGTCAAGAGGATTAGAAGTTAACAGTCACTTGACCTTCATCATTTCTCTGCTCCCTGCTTCAAAATCCTATTTTAAAAATAGTAGAAAAAAAGAGTAAAGGACCAGGTCACTCTTTTCTTTGTTTCAGGTCACTTTTGGCTGAGGTTGTTGAGTCTGAGCCTCAGAAAGGAAAAGAAATGAGTCTGGAAATGAAGGTTTCATGATCTGGCTTTTGTCATAACTGAAAAGGTCCCAAAGCACTTTTGGACTTCTTAAAATGTTAATGGAGAATAATAATGGTGGCATTCAGCCAAGCTTGTTCAAGATAGTAACTGAGATACAATGAAGCCTTTCTCAAGCTAGTCTTGTACTGAATTCAGATGGATAGACAGATTATACTATTTTTACCAAGATACTAGCCTAGGCTAGTGTAGAAAATATATTCTTTGGGGTCTTATTAACCTGTTTCTAATTTGTATACCTTAATAGCTGAATAAAAAGGGGTTCCTCCCATCTCAAGCTTCTTCTCATGTTGTTAAGTAAACATGTCGCCTCTCCCTACCTCACGATCACGAGTATTACTTGGGATAAAACATACAACGTGACAACAGACACTACTCTGAACACCTAAGAGTTCAACACATCACTCCACTTTATCACACCCGATTACCCATCATCTGTTTCCCTCATGTCACCCAATATAAATGCTGTGATTCATCTTTACATCCTACCTCTTTGTGAACCCATCCTCAACTCGGTTTTTGAGAATTTCATCCAAATATTTGCAAGTGGCTGTCAGGAAAAAGGAAGGGTTGACATTCTATACAGCTCCCAGGGGGCATCTTTAGAGAAAGAGATGAAAAGCAGCATTTGGCTCAGTATCTGGAGTTGCTCTCCAGCAATTTAAGCTAATCAATAAAAGATTAGAAATTGGGAACACCTCATCTCCCCAGATAGGGATGCTGCTGAGCAGTGCTATATAAAAGCAGATATAAGCTCTGGTATCTGATAGACTCAAGTTCTAATCCCAGTTCTGTCACTTACTTATAACAAAACTTAGACTGAGTTTTGTAACTTCTCTGAGTCCTTTCCCTTAATGTGAAAATTGGTCTTAATACCTGTCAGACCAGGGTTCGCTAAAGATTAAATATAATAAGACTCCTTCCCCACTGCCTTTGCAAGAACAACAGAAAAGCTACCTTGGCCTCCCAGGGTTCCAGGAAAAAGGATAGAGACCTGTTGTGTTGCAAAAGCCTCAAGCAAAAGATAAGGTCATGATAATGCCAGCCCGTGTCAGAGAAGCCAGAAAGACAATAGCCAACAACCAACTCAGAGAAAAGTATTTTGAAAGAGCATTTACAAGACTTTCACTTGCAAGAGATTCATGATATTCTCTTGACAGTAGCCTTACTATCATAATCCTATATCCAGTGGCTGAAAAAGAGGGGTATTTTCGAAGGGACATCAATAGAGTATGGAAATGGGACTCTATATCCTTTCCAGAAGTGTTCATCTTTTATTTTTCTGGCTGAAGCATCTTTTAATAGAGCATAACCCTTTAGGTTTGAAATTTTGTTAAAGTATGTATAGATGCTGTATAATAATAATTTGGATCAATAGTATTTTCTGCAGAATTGTTATTGACATGTCAAAGTGCCTACCAAAAGTATCCAAATTATTCGTTACACAGGGTAGAGACTGATCCATTAAAATAGACCAAGTATGCAATTTGGGCTTTCAACACCTCAAACCAATTGATGTGCTATTTTGGGAGTAGGGGGAGTAAGGTTCCTGATCTCATAGAACTTATGCATTCAGGTCATGGGAGCACCTGTATGTAATGGTTTCAGTGTAAAGTCTCTCATAAGTTATATGTTTGTACACTTGGCTGGTGGTGGTACTTTGGAAGGTTATAAAGGTTTAAAGATACAAGTCAGTGGAGGTGGAGAAAATGGGTCACTAAGAATGGGTTTTGAGTCCTTTGAGCTCATCCTCACTTCCTGTCACTCTTTACTTTCTGGATGCAGAGGCATTTAACTAGTCACCTCATGCTCTATGCCATGTGTCCCCTGCCACAGTTGTCATGCCTCCCTGCCACAGTGGACTATGTTCTCTGCTGTGCAACGATGGTCTTTTATCCTGCCACTTGTGTTTTTTTAATAAAATGCTGATTGGCCAGTAGCCAGGCAGGAAATAGAGGTGGGACAACAAGAATTCTGGGAAGAGGGAAGTTTCATTCTGCAGTTGTCACCCAGACACAGAGGAAGCCAGACACAGAGCAAGCAAGATGTGACTGCCTCGCTGAGCCACGTGGTTAACACAGACAAGAATAATGGGCTAATATAAGATGTAAGAAAGAGTTAATAAGAAGCCTGAGCTAATAGGCAAATCAGTTTATGATTAATGTAGACCTCTGTGTATTTCTTTGGGACTGAACACCTGCAGGACCAGGTGGGACAGAAACCTCTGTCAACAACCTCGGCCAACAGTCCTTTATTACTGTGGCCATGTCTTCCCTGCCACAGGGGACTGTGTCCTCTGTTACTGTAAACTAAAGTAAACCTTTCTTTTTTAAAGTTGGTTCCTGTCAAGTATTTGGTCACAGGAACAAGAAAAGTAACTAATACAAGGTATACAACCCCAGAAGAGGAAGTCGCAAGGGAAAAAAAAAACTGGGACAGCAATGAGCTTGTCCCATCCCAGGAACAAAAGCCGGGTCCCCAATAACGAAGTGAATAACCATGGACCAGGAATTTTGAAGAACAACTACAGTAGACAATAGAAGACTGAGTTGGATTTCTAGACTGAGTTGGGACACTGGACAAAGGTAATAAGCAAAATAAAAGTTAACTGTAGAGAATACAATAATCAAGGACTTACAGATTCCCAGCATATCCCAGCTCCCTCAGGTGCCCATCCTTGTAAGTCAAGGGTCCACAACCTTCCTAATGCTATAGCCCTTTAATAGTGTTTCTCATGTTGTGGTGACCCCACAACCATAAAATTATTTTTATTTCTACTTCATAATTGTAATATTGTGATGAATCATAATTTAACTATCTAATATGCAGGATATCTGATATGCGACCTCTGTGAAAACGTTATTCAACCTCCCAGAGGGGTAGTGACCCTCAGGTTGAGAACCACTGCTTAATGCTCCTGAAGAAGTGGCTCATTTTGCACACAAAAAGCTCTTCCATTTCTCCCTCTGGAAAAGAGGATTCAGAAAAAGAAACTTGTTTTAGAGAGCCTTTAACATCCCTTTGGGCCCTACAATTTCCACACTAGTTACTATTATAATGCAGCTACCAAAATACCTAAACTTAGGTAAATTGTTTTGCTGTCATAGAGGGGTAATTAAATTTCATGTGGAAATAACTGATTGACTGGTATTTCTTTAAAATACAAAAAAGGGGTGATTTGTTGATATTTACAAACTCACTGAATTATCTTGGGGAGAAAAATCACATGTAGAGTTCTTTATTCTAAATATTTCTTTGCAGTTCTTCATCTATTGACCAGTAAGAGAAAGCCTGGTTCAGTACAGTGATGTACATACTGGGCTTCAGAAGATGGTTCTGTTTCTGGATATAGTCAAAGTGTCTAACAACTACGTTACTTTGAGTAATTGGCAAAATTCTCTTACCTCAAATTCACTAGCAGAAATATAAAAAAAGTAGCATGTTCTTCTTATACCAAAGGCTAACCATCATGATACTATCACAAATCTTTTCAGCCAGCCTTTGTATGCATGTGTATATGTCTGCATGCTATGTGCACGTGGGGGGTAGGTGTCTTCAGATATGTAGGAGTACAATATATGAGAGTGCATGTATATATACACATGCATGTGTGCTGATGTGTGTGCATGTGTGTGGAGGCCCAAGTCTGACACTGAGTTTCATGAGACAGAATTTTTTGTGAACCCAGAGCTCATATAGGCAGCTTGCTCTGGAGAATTTGTCTGTTCCTCATAGGGTGAGATTACAGGTGGCCCTTCACATCTACCTAACATTGTGAAAATATTGAATTAGTTCAGAGAGTGGTAGGTTTCATATATGTCACCTTCCAATATCCTTAGTTTTGTTATCCTACCTCAGCAACTCTCTTTCCCTCCATTTCCCCACCCTTTCCGCCTTTAAACCTAGCTACTCCAGTATTTCCACGTTCACTTTCACCTGCCATGCCTGCGCATGTGGGGGATCAAAGCTCCTGTTCTCAGGCTTGTTTGGCCAGCATTTTAACCATTGAATCATTCTCCAGCCTCCTAAAAATTATGTTGTAATTCTTACATATATGTAAAGACCCGGGTTAAGCAATACAGAGTTCAGCAGAACCACAAACTGAAGCTCACAGTTCTTTATAATACAGACACTGTAAGTACCAACTTCTTTAAGTGCTGAAGCAATGATGTCAGGGAACCATCTCTACTTTTCTAGCAAAGAATGATAGATGTTCAATGTATTTGAGGTATTTTGATTTTGTGAATTTCTGAATTTTTTTAGACTATCCAGCCCCTTTGGGAGAATCTTCTAAGTGAGAAGTTATAAAGAGCCTGTGGGACATGAAAAAAATCTGGCAGAGTTGAGCTGCAGGAAGATTTGTTCGTTCCTGGAACTCATGTTGATCAGTTAGTTATCTTGATACTGAAAATAGAGTACAGCTAAAAATACTTTTTTGGAGAGAGGATACAGGTCCATCAGGAGGAAAATATGAACAAAGGGAAATGCCATATTTCTCTACAAGCTCTGCAAAAGCATCAACTAATATGAATTGTGATTGCTGTGGAGGAATAAGGCAAACAAATGGGTGTGGGTGCTAGAGTCCTTTCAAAGAAACATTTCCACAGGTCATGGTGACAGATCACTGTATGTGAAAGAAGATAGTGAATATCCAAAATAAAATAAAACTATAAAAGGAAAGCTTGAGAATATCAAGGATGATGGAATTTTCAGGCCTGCCTAATTGGGGCACCTCTCATGTCTCTGACAAAGGAAAGGAATGAGGTATTCTGAGAAAGCGTGCATAGAAGGAAAAGATGGGTTTTGCTTGGCAAATGTTCCATGATGTGGAGAAAATAAACAGCCTACCAGAGGCATTCAAAACAAATGATAGAGAATGAATTGAAGGTAAAGGTATGGGTGCCATTTTTAAAGATAGAAACACAAAGATTATCGTCTACAAGAGAAAGCATTCAGAGCCTCCCTCTACTAACTCTCAGAGGTGTTTTTAACTCAGAGTTGGATGGCATGAAGAAGAAAAGGAAGGGTTCAAAATATATTGGGTATAGAAGTAGACTGACTTGCCTTGGGAACACAGTGTTTCATGGCAGGTAATCAAAATATTCTTGTCCTTATCCAGAGATGTCACTAAAAGAAAAGAAAGATTCTAAGAAGAGAAAGCTCTACAATTTTGGTAACAATTCTATTTCAGGGTGAAAAAGAAAGACAATTTGGAAATCTATACAGAAAGAAGGTTTGAAAATGCTAGACAGAATAAATAAAGCTAGCAATGGTATTTCAGATCATATGCAACTTCAAAGAAAATTGGGGGCACAGACTCATTCAGGCTTCACAGGACAAACATGCGGTGGGAATAGAAGCTAATACTGGACTAAATAGAAGACCTTCTTAAAATGTGAATAAACAGAATTGCGAAGTCATTTAAGATGTACAATGTGGTTCAAAAGAATTAGGAGACATTGAAATAGATGCTGGGCATTATTTGTTAAGTAATTATGTATGAATAAGGAAAGAACACATGTTTGTTTAGTAGTTAATGCTTAATTGGATACCACTCACAAAATTAATATTTGTTAGATTCCTTTTTATTACATGTACATGTATTTAAATCAAAAATACAGGATTGTATCTTTCAATTTGTATCTGTGCTAGGCCCAGATAGACAGCTAAGATTTAAGAAAGAAATCATTTAAAATTGAAGGAAGAAGAACACTAAATAACACCACGGGGCTGAGCCTCAGAGTCTTGTGCTGCCTAGAAAATGTCTCTCTGGATTCTATTTTTTTTTATTTTATACAGACAAAAATTACTACCTTCAAGATTCCTCAAAAATTCCATCTTGATCTTAGATATTATTCAATATAGTTTTAAATAGTGTTGCTGTGAGCTCTGGCTGTGGACAGCAGTTCTATGTGAATTCATTTTAAGTACTTTGGTCTGTATAACATGTCTGTACTAGTGAGAGGTCTCTTGGTTGTAACAGAATATCAACTTGAACCAACATAAGCCGAGCAGGAACCCAATAAATCAATTTGTTAACAATAAGGAGGTAAGGCAGGACCCTAAGATGAGTGAAGCCAGAGATAGAACTGTGGCTTTATCTTTCCATGATGTTTCAACCCATCTATAATTTTCATTTTCTCTGACTGTAGAATGACTCTTAATTTCGTTGTGGACCCAATCATTTGCACAGTCTCATGATCACTCTCTATGCCTTTGCCCCAAGGTAAAAAATATTGGGGGGATGCTCTGAATGTGATTATTCCTGGACTTAAGAATTGTACATACCATTCATGAACTATAATTGGTCTGAATTGTTCAGGTGCCCCGACCTGAACTATCTATGAGAATTATGAATAGTATACTGTAGGTATGTTTAAAAAAAAGTGGTTATCTAAAATAATGGAGACATCACAGTTACCTATAAGGAGGGAATAATGACTAATCTTAAAATAAATGTATAAAATAAATTGAATAGATGGTGCCATTGCTCTTTTGGGCAATTTTTTTAGGATTGATTTGATTTATTGTGCTTTGTATTATTCTAAAATATTTATAAGTAGTAAAATGGATGATAAATTAAATTACAGTAGTTTGTCCAATGCAATTCATAATAGCAACAAAAAAATGAATGAACTTACAGTTACATAGAGGTATATCTTGCTAATACAATGTTGCATGCACAAAATGGCATGACATAAAACATTCTATTTATTAAAAATAGTTTGTGATGTTAGGAATCAGGAAAATTTTATATTCGCCTAGGAGACAAGGCAGCAAATGCTTTATTTCATTTTATGCTTTTTATTTATTTATGTGTATGGTTATGTGTCTTTGTGAGGATTTGCCATATGTGTGCAGATGTCTATGAAGGCCAGAAGAGAGGGTCAGATTCCTTGGTGTTGTAGGAGATTGCTTACTCTTTCCCTGCCGCCCAGACCTAAAATAATTACACAGAAACTATATTAATTACAACACTGCTTGGCCAATAGCTTAGGCTTCTTATTAACTATTATATCTTAATCCATAATTCTTGTCTGTGTTAGCTACATGGCTTGGTACCTTTTATCAGTGAGTCACTCTCATCTTGATTCCTCTGAGTCTCAGTGACAACTGCAGACTGAGCCTTCCCTTTTTCTAGAATTCTCCTATTCTGGTCATTCAGCCTACACTCCCTACCTGGCTACTAGCTAATCAGCATCTTATTATACCAATATAAGTGACAAATCTTTACAGGGTACAAGATCATTGTCCCACAGTACCCTGGAGCTAGAGATACAAGAGGTTGTATAGCACCCCATGTGGATCATGGGAGCAGAACTTGGGTCCTCTCAAAGAATCATAAGCACTCTTAACTACCGAGCCATATTGTTAGCCCCCTCTTTAACTCCTCATATAGATGGTATGTAATTTTGAAATAATATAGTAAACCACTGATTTATAATTTGTGTATATCTTAAATGATATACTTAAGGAAAGGTTTTGTCTACAAAAATACTTCTTGATAATAGGAGAAGGAAAAAAGAAAATGTACTTTTTCATCTGAAGAAATGACACACTAATAATCAGAATGTTATGGCCTTGCCTAAAATACATAGCAGAAAACAAAGATTCAGGTATTACATACCAGGTTCTAGATCTCACTAATGGCTAATCATAGATTCAGAAGTGAAGACTATTCTTGTCTTCCAATATAAAATCCAGAACATTCAACCAGCCTGCAATAATTTATACAATCCTGTTTCTGACACCAATAACTGTATTTATTCATTTATTTGCTCTAATAGGACAGAGAATTTTGGTCTACCAGCTGCAGTCCAGTGAGTAGTAGAATAAGAATATGAGCATAACACATAATAAAAACACACAACAAGCTATTTATCCTGAGTAGACTAGAGATGTCTCCACAGGAGTATATTTATATACATATTAGATAGTCCAAGAGTTATATATTCTGTAGTTAGGTGAATGATCTTATAAAAAAAGATTGAAACTATGAACATGTCACTTACCTGTTAATGAATATGGCCTTAACAAAATTACTTCATGCATTGGTTCTCCTGGTTGTTAACTGAAGATGAACTATGGCAGCTGATATATGTAAATACTTTGGGAGACTCTAGGAATGTGCCTTAGGAAAAATTTTGGATACTAGCAGCCAGCTGTTTTCCCAGATTATTATATGAAAGGCCTCTAGTCCAATCTTCAACAGAATACTTATTTGGCTTCTTTGAAGCCTAACAAGAATAATCTTTACTATCTGCCTTCCTATTATCATTCTGATCTCCCACATCACCACCTGAATCATCCATTAAACTCTTGCTGTGAAATTATAAGAATTATCTAGTATGCATCTCCAAATCTTCTACATTCCTCTTGTAAACCAGTTCCCAAATCCTAGAAACCACATTGGTCAGACTCATTGCAGAAATGACACCACTCCTGGTACCAACTTTCTGTATTAGTTCTTTTCTCATTGCTATGACCAAATACCTCAAAAGCAGCAACTTAAGAAAAAAAAAAGGACTTAATCATGAATCATAATTCATTTGATCTTTTCCATTCTGAAGAAGAAGACAAGGGAACAGAAGCAAATTGTAGCTTGTGTTTGTGGTCAAACTGTTGGATAACTAGCTTGATATTAGCAAACTGGAAGGACATTGAGGACAGAGAACTCATTCTCTGAAGTCTATAAAAGAAAGCACTAACACTTCAGTACTCTGATCAGAAGAATGAAGTATGAGTCATATCTCTGGCCCTGCTAAGAGATTTGACATGGTAAACAATTCAGATGCTCACTAATACATAACTAATCTAAACTTTATACAATTAATATCCAAGAGGAGGCATTCTGATAAAGAACAAAGACTTTTCATTGCATGTTTCTTTTAAGAGTTAACCCAAATGGGCTAAGCAATTGCCTTAGCAGGAAACATACTTTCAGGGAAAAAATGCTTGTTCTAGAGAATTTAGAAATAGTCAAAGACTGCCTAAAATGAGATCTGGATCCCTTTTGGCATTGTCCTCTCTCACTCCACCTTATTCTATAATAAACACTATCTACTTTCTATAATATGCTCTGTGTTACTCATCTGAACTACTTCAAGGGAAATAGTAAAGATGTAAGAGCAGGGGGAAGTCCAGAGATCCTGATGAGAGAAATAGGAGATTGTTTTATCACTCTTAGCAGAGTGGGAAACAAAGACTAGACAGGAAGTGGGGTTCAGCTATAAACCAGAAGTCCCATCTCGACCAATCCACTCCCTCCAGTATACATTTTAGTTTCTGCAACATTACCAAACTCTTCCAGTATTATATAAACCATCGCAGCAACCCTAAAAAGGTATTGTGTTTTCCTGAGTAGAATAGTGCTGTTACTGAAAAGCAAATTGTATCACCGTGAGGCTTTCCTTTGATGAGCATCATTGAGGCCACTCACAACTCACATGTGATCCTTCGCCTGCCGTTCAATATTTTCCCCAGTCCTTAGCATTACACTTGGTTTCCTTTCTGCATTCAGGAGTCAAGGGTGATTTGAAGAGATCTTCCCTTGAAAACACAGTTCTGCTAATGAACTATTGCTATGCAGTGCTTTTCACTGCATCGATATAAGCACCTACTTCAATGATAAGAATAATCAACTGCTTTGTCTTCTAAAGAGTTCTCATTGACAACACCTTATAGTTTCTGTCTATGGGTGCAGTTAAAGGGAAAGATAAAGCCTGGATAACCCATAAATGCACAAACCCATGAAAAAAATTTTAGCTTTGTCGTCTTATCAGTCAGTGACTGGGATGTCACCAAGATAAAAGATTCATTACATAAAGAACCAAGCACAGCATTGAAGATCACACCAGAGGCAAGAAACCTCATTCCAGGACTGGATGGGAGAATTGTCAGAGAATACCAGATTTTAATGCTTTATACAGGTATCTTGACAAAAATCAAATAAATGTATAGAACTGGAAAATAATCTATATTTCAGTGGAAATATAAAATAAGCTAAAAATTTAATTTTCCCAAGTATGTAAGTCCTGTCTGTAATTATAGCTCACCTTTTACTCTTCTATATAAGCATACTGAAAGTAGAAATCAAAATAAGACAATATGCTAACTCTAATAGGATTAACTAGAACAATAGTCCATAGTGTTTCCCACTGGAGAATGTGGATTAGATACAAGAAATTTTAAGCCATAAATTGTCTTTTTGAATCTGCAATCTTAAGAATGGTGCAAAATGAGAGTCAAATAAATATGATGGGCCCAATACGTTGACTTGACTTTTAAAATAGTGAAACCCCACCATTAAGCACATTGACATAGAGGTCTGTACCCAAGGTTATTTCTTGCACACCACCATTATACTCAGAAGCAGAGCCCTGGAGTCCTCTTTCTCTGTTTTTACACTGGATCTACATCTCACTACTTACATAGCTTTCAACAGGTTAGCTAAACTCTCTGCTCTTTGATTACCTTGTTTATGAGATGGCTTGGATACTGCCATGCACTGCATAGGGCTGTCACTAAAATCCAATTAAGATTTTCACTGAAAACTCCTGGAATAGCTCTAAAATACAGTAAAAATGCTTCATATGAATATTACCTCCTTTATTCCACTCAATAACCAATTCCTCAGCCCCCACAGGTTATAAGACCAATGCCCTAGGAAGGCAAGAGTCTAGTGAAATTAGCAAAGTGCAACACATCCTAATTCATCCTGTCAGATGCCCAGGCTAGGAGCTTGTTAATGCCTAGTATGTCCTTTAGTCCAGCACTTTCTGCTACAGTCAGATCGGAAACATGAGCTTCAGAGAAAGTCAGAGGAGAAGGAAATCTCTCATGCACCTTGAATGCAATATGCCCAAACTTAACACATTCTCTTCTTCACCCTTTTCTGCTATTGTTACTTGCCATATCCCAGAGCCAAAGCCAGACATGCAGGGGTCAAATGGCATTTGCCTTGGCCTACCCATAGAAGATACCAGGACACAAGTAATCTTCATCTACTCCTCTCCAAGATTGTTGCTGCTCCTTTGTGTTCAGTCAGCAATTGCTCAGCTAGACTCTTCTAATAGTGTCCTTCTGAGCATATCTGCTTCTATACTTGCCTCAGTCCAAGCATGATCTACACAACCTCATGAGGAATCTTTCAAACTTGAAAAACAATCCTGGTATTTCACCATTTTAAACCATTCCTTCTTTTTCCCTTATCCTATTTAGTGCTCTGGCCACACAGAGAACCACAGCAGACTCCCAAACCTCCACTAAACCACAGTTCCTCCATCTTCTGTGTTCTTGACACATGTTCTTTATTCTGCTGAGGAATGCACCATTAGCTACCCATCCATAACTCTCTGTTCATCCTACAGGGTCCAATTCAAATGCTATTACCTCTCTGGAACATTCCTGAACTCTTCAGTTTGTGAATCCAGATGCTGTATTTTCATAGATTTATAGCATCATACATGGACCTTGGTGAAGCAATCTCATTTTCTAATGGCTTGCTCACGAGAATATCCTCCAGTGGTAAGATGATATTATGAACCATGATAACAATTATATCATTACAGCAGCAACAATAGACCTTTTCTTTTGTTGACAACAGTAGCTATTAATGATAAGTCTAGCAGATTCTAGGCATATACTAAGTCATTTATTAACATAAATGAATATAACTGGGGTTTATATTGATCTAAATAGCCATATGTTGGTAATCACATATAGTTTAGCATAAGTCATTCATCATTTTATCGGATATTCACCATAGTCCTAAAAGGTGGTCATGTTATTGTTCTCGATCTGGAATGAGAAAAGTGAAGTTCTGAGTTTTAAGGGACTTCTCCCAAGGTGATTCAATGAGGGAGAGTCAAGGCCATAATATAGAGTGCCCAACTCATCACACACTTCACTAGTTCTGGGTGATGACTCCCAGAACCCATTGTTTAACTAATGAAGCAGTGATGTGGGATATCCAAATATATAACAGTGGTTCTCTAACATAAAGTGGCAAGCTAGGATTCAGCAAATACAGGGAAAGCAAATCCTGATGTTTGCTGTGAGTTAAAGCAACAATTTTGGCAGCTAGCATGGGCAGCTCAATACTGAAATGAGTTAATAAAGAAAGCTACAGAATCTCCTTCAAGGGAAGGTTTTGGGTCTCCAATGGAGGACAGACATCCTCATCTGTCTAAAACGGTTTAAGTATAATCCTTTGCAAGGTCAATAAATTGGGCTTGCCAAGTCCTTCCCGAGCTCCCTATGATACTTGGATACACAGGCTTTACGTGGCTCAGCACGCAGCCTGAAAATGAGAGGGTGCTGATCCCCCCAGCCAGAAGTAATCCCTTCTTCCTTTAAACTATCTCAGTCCTCTGTCACGACTTCACTGTGACATATGCACTGATTTTTGTATGCTCTTCTGCCTTCTGCTAAAGCAAAGTCCGTCTGAAGCACAGAACATTCATGATCCATTTGCACATCTTCCACAGTGCCTAATGAAACTGTACATTTTTAAAATTTCATCAAATAAAACTACTTGTGCTTATTCTAAAGAGTCCTAGAGTATCAACTTAAAATAAGGCCATGGTTTTGTCTAAAATCTGTTCTCAAAATCGAACAACCCATACCATGAAAATGTTGTCCAGATATAATCTAGCTTTGAGTATTCCCCTTCTGTCTATCTGTCTGTCTATCTATGTATCTATCTACGTATCACTTATCTCTACCACTATATGTGTTTCTGTGGGTATGGAAGGGAAGGTGGGTATGGGTAGGTTGGTGTGACTGTGAGATTTATTTTGAAATATAATCATAAGATGGTAAGTTAAAATGAAAAAAAACTTTCAAATGTTTTGACTCATTTGTTCCATATAACGGTCCTTACCATTTATATCACCACTTTAGAAGATATTTACAGGAAACTTGGATCAGAGAGATGAAGAAAATTGCTATGAGTCACACAGCTAGCAGAAGCGGAGTCTAGCCTGGAGCCCAAGCATTTTCCTTCTTCAAAATCTCAGACTTTTTACACTGCATCATTTTGTCCACGCAGTCTTTAAAAGGAAAACAGTTACCAGTTACCTCAGCAATACAGAAAATCTAGTTTTAGACAAAGTGACCCATTTTCTGGAACAGACAAGCTTTCTGAATGTTGGCAATTAAGCTTGAATACTAATTCTTCACATCTTATAAAAATATCAGTAGTTAGCATCACTGAGCACTATAAATGGCCACAGTACCAAGCACAGGACATGCAGTGCACATTTAATCCTTACACGTCTGGCTAGTTGATCTTTCCATGTTACATAAGTGGAGAGCAGGCTCTACAGTGACTCTAAATTAACTAAGTTAAGTATGGTCATCTGAATTATAATGACCACCATGGACTATATATTTTGGAACTCTTTGAAAGGATTATGGAGATAAGGAGGTGTGGCCTTGTTTCAGTGGGTGTGGACTTGTTGGAAGAAGTTTATCTCTGGGAGTCAGCTTTGAGGTTTCAAAAGTCCATACCAGACCCATTCTTGCTTTCTGCCTGAGAATCAGGATATAGTTCTCAACTGCTTCTCCAGCATCATGCCTGCCATGCCTGCTACCCTGCTCCTCACCATGATGATAATAAACTAAACTTCTAAAGCTGTAAGCAAGCCCCTGATTAAACGCTTTCTATAGGAGAGTAGCCTTGATCGTGGTGTCTCTTCGCAGCAGGAGAACACTGACTAAGACATTTCCCAGGGTTGCACAGCTGTGATCAGAGCACACATAGGCAGACCAGGCTCTAGAGCAGTCTGCTGATCTGGGGAAGTCTCTATGACTCCAAGCTCAGTTAGTCCTGGGAAGTGGAAGCATTTCTGGGAATGTTCCAGATGTTACATTCTCGGGGCATACCAGAGACTCAGGACCGCTTGAAGTGGGGCCCACAGTCTGTTTCAGTAAGCTGTCTGGGTACTTTTGAAGAACACAGAAGCTTGAGGTGCACTAACGAGAAACTACAGCACGAAAAAGCAGCAGAAGAGCCCATGGATCTGAAAGGGAGAAAGAAAGGACATACGGGAGGGCTTAGACGAGGAAAGGGAAGGAAGAAATTGGGTAATTATATTATAATCTCAAAAAGAAAAGAAAAGGCAGTAGCCATTTTTAAGCAATCTGTGACTTGTTTGTACCACCAGGGACAGCAAAAGTGCAGTGAGAGAAGTTGGGAGCAGTTAATAAGATTGTTGGAAATGAAAATCTTTAGGGGAAAGTAAAGCCAAAAAGGGAAGAATTAACCTTAAATGGTGCATGGGAAAGCTGAAAACAGCAACGATGAGCAATTAATCAGGCAATATGTTACACTGTAATCAAGATTAGAAAATTCCGGAAGGACTAAATGACACAGGGTTTATTGCTGCGCGGTAAGTGATCATTAATAAATGTGGCTGTTAAAAGAACTAAAGAGATGAATAATTATAGAAGGAAATGTCAGCTGCTGAAGGAACAACTTATGGTCTTAATCACTTGGAGAAATTACAGGTAGGGACAGTGCGGAACAGAAAGAAAGCTGTGCTGTGAGGACAATATGGCATGAACTTGACACTTCCTTTATATAAAACCAAGGTGGTTACATAGACACCAGCTACCGGTTAATGAAAGCTTGATCTGGCTAATATTCCTCCACTAAAAATAATAATTTGCATAACTTTAATAACACGTTGGTTCATATTGATTTTTGTCTTTGGAATAGAAAAAGAAAATTCTTCACTGTGTGTAATGCCTGTGAATCCTGGTACAGGGGTTGGGGGTGAATGTAGTATGGTCAAGAGTTCAAAGATAGCCTCAGCTACGTAGTGAATGGAAGAATAGCCTAAACTGCACAAAGGCCTGTCTCAAAAATCAAAAACAAGACAACAACAACAAAAGAATTTCCTTGATATATCTGGTTAGACATAGAGATTATTTGACTGGGAATTTATATGGCCCCAATGATTATCCTCTAGCTATATCTGACTAAATAGCCCTGCCAGTGAGTAAGTATAACTTCTTAAAGGAGTAATAACTGCATCTGAGTGCTTCTGAACACTCAGACAGATGGACAGCTTCAGAGGCCATCACATTCTATTCACCTTCACTAGGTCCCTTTAGAGGACTGGTTTATTGTTCAAGCTACAATGTGGGGAACTAGAAACTGATATCAAGAAGGAAGAAAAGAGTAAGGGTCTAGCACAGCTGCAAGGGAATATGAAAGGAGAAGGAACAGAAAAGAAACCGTACTATAGAACTATACAATAATCCTTTCATTTGATGGACACTTCCTAAAAGCAAATGTGTGTGCACACGCATGCGCACACACAGACACAGACACACACAGACACACACACACACACACACACAATTCCATCAGTTCAGGGGGAACAAATCAAGAAGAATGCATTAATTAAAGTCACAGGATATACTAACAATGAAATGATCTAAATATGCTTCAGCCAGCTAAGGTACGTACTTCTCGGGCCTAGTATATTGCAGCAGTTGTATAACTCATCAATAAAATTCACTAAGATGTATTGTCTATTTACTACATGCCAGCAATCATTCTAATTTACATGAATTATTGCTTATAATTTCCATAGCGGTTTCATAATGAATTGCTATTTGCTATACTACTCCATTTCACTCTTTATGAAGACATTGAAAACAAAGTTAAAGCTACTGTGGCCTATAGTCTCCACGGATGGCACCAAGTGGTTCTGCCCTTCTCTTTATGTGCAACTAGCTCTCCCGCCCGACGAGGGTGACATTTACACTCCTCTCTTTGCTGGTATGCTGGAGACGGGAAAACTGTGAGAGGTGGTACTCCAATATTTTTAGGGTGGCATCAGTGGTGAGCTGGAGGTTGAAGGAATAAAATTCTGCCCACCCACTTGTGACTTGGTAGTGTGAGTCAATACTTATGGAATGATGGAGTCAGTTATGAAGAGAACAGTTCTGCCCATTTGGCCTTCAAGCTGAACCTAAACATGGAGGGTACCTATCACAAAAGGAAGATTGGTGACATTCTAATCTCATAGCACAATAACTAAAATGTCCAGGACATAACAGATCAAAAGCCAGGAAAGTAATCACATGTCCATCATCTCCACTGCCAAGAGTATTCAGATACTGAATTATTGGAGGAATTATAAATTCTCTTGAAATGAAATAGATAAAAACGAACTCGAACAAAACTACCTGTTATGCAGTTTAGATTAAGAATTGGCAACTGTAACTGCAGCATCTTTTCTTCCTTAAGACACAGAAGTTGCTTGCTCCTTGACAATAAGAATAATTTGCTCACTTGTAAACACTTTTTGATAGTACTTATTTTCCAAAGAACCTGAGAATGTATTGGTACTATGCAGTTGAACTCACTAAAGAATCCATAGCCACTGCAATGTGCAAAATGCAAATAAGGCTAATACAATCATTTCTTTGAATTTGTTTTTCTGTTTTCCATAAATTTCACATGTGCTCAATTGCTAAGTATCCATTTCAAATTCTTAAAACTTGTATTAAAAATCTTTGGGACATGCTAAATGAAAGAAGCAATTGTAACTTGACATTGCCTTTTGTTTACCCTCGTCACCAATAAAAATGTACTGTCTCTTTTTGAAGAAAGCAATAGACAAATGTTTATTGAGGGATAAAACCTTGGAGACAGAAATGTCTCCTACGACCTTTCATTATTGAGTTTTAGGTTTATATAGTATGAATCAAGAGGTACCCAAAATTACAGTCTTTGTGCAGTAAACATTTTTTGATTTTCAGGCCTTTTCTCTTTAACTGAAAACATTCTATGGGGAAGCAAATGTCAGCGATGGGGGTCTGAGTAAGACAGAAGGAACTTGAGCTGTATTGAATGAGCTGTTCATTCCTTGCCCCATGCAACTTTTAACCTCTTCAGCCCTGCTAAGTTCTTTTAGGAGTGTAGATAACCCACAGAGCTATCTGCTGTACTTGACAGAGTAACAAGTAGGGTGAATACTGTGTGCATGGATGTGTTCTACAAATAACAAGCTCAAAGCATACAAGTGATTACAGTCAGAAGATAACTTTTATAGAAATTAGTAGAGTTCTGAACAAGTTCATCCCCATGTCATAAGAAAGTGCCCAGTAATAAAAGATACAAATATGATTTTAGAGGCTTCCAAGAAAGTAGCAGAAAGATTGGAGGGTTAAGGAAATAACTACATTGGTAAAATTCTTGCCATGCCAGCATAAGACATGAGTTCTACCCCTAACATCTACATAAAAGGTAGCATGCACCTGTAATTCTAATACTAGTAAGAGGAGATTAAAGGAATCATAGGAATTCAAGAGCCTAACAGTCTAGTCAAATTTGGGAATGCCAGGTTTCATGAGAAACCTGTATCAAAAATAAGGTTGAGGAGCTAGTTTGATAGCTCCATGGTTAAGAGTATTGGCTTCTCTTTTCCAGGGATGTAGATTCAGTTCCCAGTACCCACATGGCAGGTCATAACTATCTGTGACTCTAGTTCCAAGGGATATAAAGCCCTCTTTCCATCTCTTTGAGCACCAGGCATACACATGGTGCATAGACTTGCATGCAGGGAAAAAAAAACCCATACACATGTGAAAATAATTTTTAAATGGGCAGAAATTGGCAAAGGAAGATATCTGATATCAACCTCTTGTCTCCATATAAACATGCACCTACTCATACATACACAGAGAGAGAGACAGAGAGACACAGAGAGAGACAGAGCAAGAGAGAGAGAGAGAAACTACCATAAGCAAACTTTTTGCTTGCATCTGTTCTGTCCATACAGAGATGACAAAGATGGTTAAGTTGTCTTTGCAACAATCAATGTGTATGCTCAAGACCAAGAGGAGATCTAAAGTCATGCATGAACTTTGTGCATATAGCATCAAGATCCAAGGGTGTGTCTGACCTCCTAGAGTGTCTGAACATTAGACACTTTGCAATATCTCTATGGTATGTTAAACAGTCTCCTCCACATGCATTTGTATAAAAGCCATTGTCTGGCCTATTGTCTCAATATGCAAAAGATCCAGAGTTTACAGGAAAACACAGGGGAGTGGGCATCAAAAGTCTGGGACCTAGTCTTATCCCATTGCTAATTTATTGTGTGACACAGGAGTTCATCTCGTCAGATAATTGAACAAAATATTATACATATTTACTATCTGTGGTTGGTAGGCATTTTTTTCCAATTTGCTTTACTCTCTTGGCATCTGCTTTTATACAAAAAAATACTGCTCTTAAGGCCTGTTTCCTGAAATAGAGTTTAATTTTCTTGCAGCCAAACTATATGTAACATCACTCAGAGTGGTGGCTCGCACTGCAGCTTCACAAGTGTGTATATGTGTGGATTCTGATAATTTTGTACTCTGTAGGAGAGGAAGAAAAATACAACCCAAGTTAAGAAAAAAAATTACCCTCAAAACTGTTTCTTTGCAATTGGTTTTAGAGCTCTTTGATAAGTTTAGAGTTGAGATAATGTTAAGGTAGTAAATTCTACCAAAGAATAATAGCGAAAGTTCAGGTTTAATAATCAGAAGACCTGACTTGAGCCCTTGGCTCTGCTTGTCACAGGTTATCCGACTTCACATAGTTGGTAATTCATGATATTATCAGGTTTTAAATCATATTGTTTGTGGTAATTAAATATGTGACTATCAAATCCTTGCACAGGTAAGGAAGCTGAGCACCAAGGAGTGGTGATTTTCAAATGATGGTGGTGGTGATTCCTTGGGTTAGAGAAAGAACATAAAGGGAGGATTCCAGTCTTCTACAGCAGCAAATCCATCCTCATCAACTAAGAACAAAATCATCTTTGGTCAGAAAAAGGCATTCAGATCAGTTCCATAGAGCCTTTCAAGGGAGTCTGTAATCCAGGATTCATTCCTAGAATGAATACATGACTTCTGGCTTCTTTATGCTTTAAGACGGCAAATATCCCCCCACCAAGTTTTGCTGAGACTGTCATTTCCCCATGCGGTGCAAGAGAAAACATGCTTTCCAGTTTCTAGAACCAAAGATGGTGATTACAGCAATAATAACAATAATAATAATAATAAATACAGTATAACATCTACCATTTCTTGGGCCCTTTCTATATAGGTCAAGCATAGCACTAAGTCCTTTATATAAATTATCTTATTTAATTATCTCATCAATATTAGGTGGAAGATATTATTATCTCATTAAAATATGAAGAAAGGTCTCCAGGGTAATGATTGTAAGTGCCAAGATCTACACACACCTGCTTGTTTTAGTACTTTATTCTGCTTTATTTGAAACACTAAAATACTTACCCTTGTTGATACTTAACCCAAGCTCCCCAGCCGCTAGGAATTTTATGCAAAATTATATGATTAGAATTTCAAATTTAGGGCAGCAACTAAGAATTCTAATACTTCAACATATGACCTTACAAAAGTATTTACTATAATAAATTTGTGTGCACCATCTTCACAGAAGTTTACAGTATCTTAAAACAGAGTATCTACAGTAACTAAAACACATGAAACAGAAAAGACACCAGAATAAGACTACAGCCTTCACAGACAAGTGCTCAGATTAAATATAGATCTTTTCCTTGTTACATTACAACATCCAACATATTAGAGATAAGATTTAACGTAATCATAATGTAAGTTCTGTAGGGTGGATGCTAAAGAAGGTCCCCATTTGACATATGATGTGACAAAGACACAAAAAAAGTTATTTTAGAAAGAACTCTTTGAACTGGCCAGGATAGGATGAAGTCTTTAAAAATCAAAAAACAGGAAATAAATGTAGAATTATTTACACCAATAGCATAAATAACAGTGTAGGAGCTGTGCCTTGATGGGGAGACTTTCATAATCAGTTTACAAATAAGTTAGACATGAATTTCCTAGCCATGTTGAGTTGTATACTACTGAGAAATTCACAGAACACTTTATGTCAATCCAATTAGAACTAAGAACTCCAAGATTCAAATGGACCTTTAGTCTTAGGTATCCACCATTTTTTGTCTTTCTTATTTTTCTAAACTTCCCTTTGAATTGTTTCACATGCTAGATAGACCACTGCAGTAGTTTGTAAAAGAATGGCCTCAATAGGTCCGTATGTTTGAATGATGTCATCTAGGAGTGGCACTAATTGAGAAGGATTAGGAGGTATGGCTTTGTTAGAGGAAGTGTGTCACTGGGGTAGACTCTGAGGCTTCAAACGTCCACACTTGGCCCAGTGATGCTATCTCTGCTACTGATCAGAAAGTTGTACTCTCAGCTACTTTCCCAGCACCAGGTCCACATGCACGATGTCATGCTTCCTACCGTGATGATAATGGACTAAACCTCTGAAACTATAAGCCAGCCCCAATGAAATGCTTTCTCTTATAAAAGTTGCTTTGGTCAGGGTGTCTTTTCACAGCAAAAGAATGGTGACTAAGACAACCTGGTTTCTCATTTTTCTTATAAAATTCAACAAATTGGTTGTGACATGTTCATATGAAGAACAGACACTTTCATTTAGGGAGGCAGTGATAAAGAATAGGTCAGCTAACAATTCCATAGCCTACGTGCCTTTCACTTTTAATAAATTGCTACCAGCTGGTGCTGCTTTTAGTGAAATTAAATGAGTAAAACTTGACTTCTTTGTTATAGTGTCCGTAGTCCTATAGTTTCAAATATCCCCAAAATGATCTTGAACTGTGTGACTTTGGTAATTCTTTCCTGTTGTTTGTTTGTTTGTATTACATGTACACGTGTGTGTGTGTGTCTTTGTATTTTGACACTCCATGTGTGGGAAAGGCAAAAGACAACTTGCAGGAGTCAGCTATCTCCTTTTATAATGTGACTGAATTTAGGTCCTCAGACCTTGAGATGAGTACTGTAAATCCTTTAGCCACCCATAAGGCTGCACTTCCAGGTTCGGCGGCCAGCATACATATCCCAGGTGCACATGCATGAGTTGCCCGCTATCTGCGTCA
>LOJH01015758.1:10606-23239 GCA_001685095.1 Ellobius talpinus | reverse complement strand
GCCCTCTTCTGGCCTGCAGGCATACACACAGACAGAATGTTGTATACATAATATTTTTTTTTAAAAAAGTGCTCTGAGCCATCTCTCTAGCCTCTCATTTGAATTTTTATGAACAAACTGAGGTTTGTTGGGAGTAGGAAGCTCATACTTTTTTCCAGCCTTACAAAAGGGAACATTTTCAGGGCCTTCAAAGAGGCCCTGAAACTGAAATGACCCTTTGGTATCCATGGGAACAGAAAGGATAAAGGCCAAAAGTGAACAAGTGATACTTGAGAAAGCATTTTAAAACAATCCAAGTGGGAAATAACTGTAAAGGAGATAGAGGGTATTCAGGAAGTACAAGTCCCTTTGGAACCTGGGAGAACAGTTCAGTGGTGGAGTGCTTTCCTGGAAAGCACAAGCCCTGGGATCGACACCTCACATTTTATAAGAAGATGTTATGGTCGTGGGGCAGCCCTGTAATCTCAGCCCTCAGAGGTGGGGAGCAGGAGTATCACAAACTCAAACTCCTTCTTGGCTACAAGTCAAATCCAAGGCCATCCTGGGCTACAGGAGACACTCTCAGGAAGGAAAGGAAGGAAGATTACATCCTGGGTCAACTCCATTCCTGGAGAGGAGAGAGAGTTTATGAAAAACAAATGGGATTCTTTTTGTTTACTTAAGCAGTAAAATAGCTGGTAGGGGAAAATGTGAGCTAAGGAGGCAACACGAAGAACTGGTGAGATACCAAGTGTAAGGATGCATTAGAGCAGAGAATAAGCAGAGAGAACACGTGCACGTTAGCTAGTCTAGGTCTTTAGTGAAGTTCATTCTTCATTTAAACCTGGTATTGGGCAGCCTGGCATGGTAGTGAGAACCTTAATCCCAAGTAGCCAAGCCTAAGCTACGTAGCAAGTTCGAGACCAGCCAGAGCTACATACTGAGACCCTGTCTCAAACAAAACAAGATAACTAAAGTACTGGTCAGACTGAGGCTCAAGAATTTGTAAGCTTAAACTCCCTTAGGTAGGTAGTTCTAACAGTCACTCAAGTATGACCAGAACAAAAAGTCTAATGTGCCCACCTGAACCTGGATACCATGAATTTACAGTGAAAACTGGCCATTTGACAAGCTCAAGGGCAAGAATGGAGAAAATGAGGTATGTAATACAAGATGATTAAACAGAGGAACAGAGAGCAGTGGGGAAAGCCTGGTACCCAACTAGACAACAGATAAATTATAATGGCTAGCTGGTAATTTGAAAATAAGAGAACTGGAGGGAGTGAATATAACTGTGGACAGGACAAGAGTAATTTAACAGGGACAAATAAGAAACAAAAAAAATCAGAAAAAGCTGTTTGTGAAATCTTGGATATGACACAAAAAAATCGATCCACAAGGGTAAAAATTCAGAGGTGAGGACACGCTCAGCAGTAAGGCCATTGTCCAGCAATAACAAACTATGGCACACAAAATAATAGTAACAAAAAAGGTGAACTATACAGTGCTTCCTTTGGGTAGCTGAAGTTAAGCAGAAAGCGTTTTTTAGTTTAAAGAAAGGAGATCAGTAAGAAAAATGCCATTAACATGAATCGCTCACAGTAGGAAGGCCATAAAGTCACTTAAAATTAAAATATCATCAGAATTAGTGACAGTGTTCAAAGGAAGACACTGTGGAGATGCCCTAAGGTGGAACCCAGTCCTCCAGAAATGGCAACAAAGCAGAGCTGTAAATTGGTGGAGGGCTGTAACAACATAGCAATTCTATTTCTCAATACACACCCAAGAAATTAACAGCTGCATTCAAAGAAAAGCTTCTATGTCAAAGCTAATAGTTGTAGTGTTGACAGCAGCCAAGAGGAAAACCACGTCCATCAGCAGAGAAACCAATCTGTTAAGACTGAGGATATGGTTCAGCATTTTCATTCCCTATAACAGTGGTTCTCAACCTGTGGGCCTTGGCCCCTTTGGGGTTACACATCCCTTTCATAGGAGTCACCTAGGACCATCAGAAAACAGATATTTACATTACAATTCATAGCAGTTGCAAAATTACAGTTTGGAAGTAGCAATGAAAATTTCACGGGCAGGGGTCACCACATGAAGAACAGTATTTAAGGAGCATTAAGGTTGAGTCTAGGGTACTTAAAATTGTTTTCACCTTTAAGACTCCCTTTCAGGGTTCAATTAAAGATGCCATAGATAGCTAAAGGGGGGCTAGAAATCTGAGGGATAAGAAATCTACTCACAACAGGAATCATCCATCTTTATTCTTCCTTCTCTTTTTTCTATCAATTCTCCTTTGCTCTCTCTACATCATTCTACATTTTCCCTCGTTCTACCCATTGCAAACGTTCCCAGTCACATATATCCTTAAAACCACCAATTCTCCTAAGGGTTTTCACACACACACACGTGTCTAGTACTCATTCAGTGTACTACTTAAGGGAATTAAATCAGGAAATTCTAGAGGGGAAGATTAGTGTGCTATGCTACATTATTAGGTGATAGATAAAAGAGCTAAAATGTTTAAGTAAAATTATGAATAGGGCACGGATTGTATTTTAAATCAGTGCACCACTCCATTTCTCCCAGTATGCAGAGGTTGCCAGGTAACTAGGCAACCTAGGGGAAGCTGATGGCTCTTGAGCTGATAGCACATACACCAGACACTGTAGTTACTACCGCTGCAGTTCTGGAGTTACTGCTCTAAACGAGAGACCCAGGCCTCTAAATTATCGGTTCCTGGGTATGCTGTTATCAACTGTTCTGATTGTGGGTGTTGTGGGGTAAAACCAGAGCAGCAGCTTGAGCAGGTAGGTAATTCTGTCCTTGGAGATCTGTGAATATCTTAGATGGGATGTTCTTTGCCTGGACCCTAAACTCTGACCAAATGCCTGCTAATAAAGATAATGGCAGGAAGGCAGATCTCTGCACTTAACCTAGAGAAAGGAACAAGACTTGGCAGTGAGAAACTGTTTTCATTAAACAGCTCTGAAGTGTGGGAACTAATCACCAAACATGTAACAGAAAGGGAGTTAGCACAGAGAAAAGTCTACAGCTAAGAACAGCCACTTTATTCACAAAGCAACAAGCCTTGCCTTTTGGTTTAGCCTTTACCTGATCCCTTGGTCCTGATAAGTTGCTCATGAAAAGATGGCTCAAGAATTTACTGTACAATGTTGCGGTTTGTAGCAGTTCCACTGTAATAGAATATTCTTCAACCATTAAGTGGAACTGGATTCATATGACAATGTAGATGAATCATGAAAATACTATAAAGGGAAGATGCTACACAAAATGCTACTGAGGATTCCATTTTCTGTGAAATGTGCAGTGTAGGCTGACCCCCAGGAACAAAGATGGTAGCCATGAGTGAGACCATAGCTGCTCTCACCTGGGAGTTCCCTTTAGGGATTGCATATCAGATATTTACACTAATATTCCTAACAAACAGCAGCAAAAGTTATGAAATAATTTTATAGTTGGGGTCACCACAGCCTGAGGAACTGTATTAAAGGGTCGTAGCATTAGGAAGGTTGAGAACCACTGACTTAGAGGTACATGGGAAAAGGAAATAACTAATGGGTATAGGGTTTCTTTTGGGAGGTGAAAATATTCTGGACTTAGACAGTAGTGATGGTTATATAACCTTGTGAAATCAACAAGAACTCAGTTGTACACTTTTAACCAGGTGACTAGAAGTCAATGTGATGTTTAGGTGGGTAAAGGTACTTATCACCAAGCCTACAGACTTAAGATGGATCCATGGGGGGGGCTGACTCCTGAAAGCTACCCTGATGTGCACGCGCGCACACACACACACACAATAAAAAAAATTCTTAAAGTGATTGCTAGGCATGTAAATTCTCAATTAAAAAAGAAACTAAGAATCACCCATCTCCCCAGAAATACTTTTTTAGTGTATTTATAAATCTTAAGCTTACAGTCGACCTATTCTTTTCCTCACACTGACAATTATCTCTATTAAACTACTTCATAACTGCCATCACTATACATCTTGTCATCCAAAGGCAAGCACGTACCAGCCATTCCTTTGCTTCCCTACCCTTGCTCCAAGGCCTCTCTCTGCAGTTCTGAGAACCTGATTATCGAGAGGTTTTAGTATCATTCAAGTCATCAAGAGAACAAAAGGGTTCTAATATCTTGACACAAAGTTGTTACAGTACACTGTGCAGCATAAGTATGAACACACGCACTTAAAAACCTGGGGGCTGCTGGGCAGTGATGGCACGTCTTTAATCTCAGCACTTAGGACGCAGAGGTAGGCCAATCTCTGTGTTTAAGGCCAGCCTGATCTACAAAGCAAGTTCCAGGACAGCCAGACTAACAGGGATAAACCCTGTTTCTAAAAACAAAAGAAAATGGGGGTGGATTTGAGTCCCATAAGAAAAAAGAGGGGAGGAAAAATAAAAACGGACGGACTCATTTTGAGGTTCTTTGATCTGCTCTCAATCTACAATGATTTCACTTATCAAAAACGTAGGGCTAAGCATAATGGCACATACCTTTAAACCCACCATCTGCAGAGGCAGGCAGACTGAGTTCTAGGCCAGCCTGGTCTACATAGCCAGTTCTAGGAGAGCCAGGGTTACAAGGAGAGACCCTGTCTCAAGAAGTCAGGCATGCAACTCAAAGAGGTAGAGGCAGGATTTCTGAGTTCCTAGCCAACCAAGTCTACATCCTGAGATCTGAGATCTCAACCCATGACCACACCAAAGGCTGTTAGATCTGCAAAGGGGAAATCCTGTATACCACTTGTTCCAAGTTCCACATAGCTTATATTTTACTCTGTCAGTCACTAAGATACTGACATTAGTGCCAATTCAGGAATCTAGTCCTCAAATGCTAAACTATGTGGAGTTGTTTTTTCCCACTGGTAACATGCCTCACATATAATTCTCCCTTTAATTTCTGTAGCCTCCAACCCCATTCTAAAGCCCATTTTCAGAAAAAGGGGCCAGACAGGTGGATGAGCAGTTAAGTACACTGTTCTTCCAGAACCCACACAGCAGCTCAGAGCTGTTTGTAAAACCAGTTCTGGGGCATCCAAGAGGGCAGTCTTTTGGCCTGACGGCACCAGGCACACAGTGGTACGCTGACATATGAGCCAAACACCCATACACATCTTTAAAATTGCTTTTTTAAACTTCAGAAGACTGAATCAGTTTCCATTCTTACCTGCAGTCCTCTTAGGCTTCAGCCATCACTTCACAGATGGCTGTTACTAAGCCACTATATTCTACCTGCTGCTGCCAGTTATCCAGGGCACATAACCTGCTACTCATAATCACCTGCCCCTCTCCTATCCCTACAGATGGCTTATTTCTTGCTGCCAATGAGTCCATGACAGACTTTTATGGACCCAGGCCTGGTCCATAAAAACTTAGCAAGGCCCTTCATGTGCTATGCTCTAAAGTAATCTCAAAGCTGCCCTACACCTAGCAGACCCTCCATTCAACTCTGTTCCTAAGTGACGGGAGGCCAGAGGCAGCTGCTGCACCTCCACTCCTTGACAGGGAAAACTGCTTAGGGTCTGTTACACAGCTGGCCTGTAGTAACACATTTGTCATGCTGACTTCTATGCAGCACTCAGCACAACCGCCTATTGTCTCCCAGGACACGAGTCCTTGCCCTATGTACTGTCCCAGCATTCTCTGCCTGCAACACCTGCACTATGACCTTAAATTAGGAGACGCTGAAGCTTAGTATTCTGCCTCTTCTGTACTCTTCCTAGATGGTCTCATCTAATCCAAAGGTTGCAAAACACTCAGCACAGAGCATTTTAGAATTCTAGAATTAGTCAGGAGTAACAGCACACACATTTAATTCGACTCAAGACACAGGGAATTTGAGACCAATTCGGCCTAAATAGCAAGTTCCAGGCCAGTCAGGACACTAATTTGAGACCCTGCCTAACCAAAAAATAAATTTAAAAAAAATTAAAAAAAAGCCAAATTAGACATTTGACTGATGCTTCGTCACGAATATCCAAAATGGTCTATGAAACTTGGACGGCTACAGTGTTTCCCACTTGAAATACTCTTCCTCCAGATTTCCTAGAGGAAGCTACTGGAGGTCAAGCATGCACCACTTGGTACCCAGGTCATATAATAGACCATTGCCGGTCATTATTACATTCTCTCCCATTTTGATCCTGGGTAAACCAGGTAGCTGTGCTGTCAGTGATCCTCACATAATTTTTAGATCTTTATTAATCAATATTTAAAAGAATTTCCCAAGCCAACTTGGGTATACTTTAGTAAGATACCTGCCTAGTAAGAGAATGGTCTAGGTTCAATGTCCAACACCATAAAGACATTTTGAAAATAAGCCAGGCAAACCAACCATCCACACCTTCATACTACCAGCAGCGCCAGTGTTTGGGAGGTCAAGGCATAGGATCCCTTGATGACATAAGCTTGAGATGAAATCAGCCTGATTCTCCAGATCCTGTCTCCAAAATAGAAATATCCCAGACCCAGTAACTTGCTCCTGCAAATTTTGGCCTATTTTCAAGACAGTTTTTGAGCAGATGGTGGTGGTGCACACCTTTAATTCCAACACTCGGGAGAAAGCAGCAGATGGATCTCTGAGTTCAAGGCCGCTGGACAACCAGGGATACACAAAACCCTGTCTCAAAAAATTTTAAAACATTATTGATAGTCACATTCTGTTTAACACACATTCACAAACTTGCTATTCCTGTTGAGATTTTGGGTTTTGTTACTGTTTTCTAAGACAGGATTTCTATGTAGCTTTGGAGCCTGTCCTTGAACTCTCTGTAGATCAGGCTGGCCTTGAATTCAGAGATCCGCCAACCTCTGTTGGGATTAAAGGTGTGTGCCACCACCACCCGCCTGGGATTTTAAGTAGTCCAGGCTGGCCTCAAAGTGGCTGTGCACGAGCCTGATCACCAGAGCTCCCCTCCCAACAACTATCTGAAAGCATATTTGCACTTTTTCATTCTCCTCAGTCTGCTAGGCTATTCTTTTACTTGTAAACTAGGTATCAAAATAGACTGGGCCAGCCAGCACTGACATGTTCCAATATTATTTAAGTGTTTTACTTTCTTATATACCAAATGTGGTAAAAAGCAGTTTTTTCAAACTGTTTTCTAATTCAGACTGTATTAAATGCAACTGGGAGAAAATATTTGGGATAATGTAACTTCAGATTAAATTAGGGACATAGATAAATGCTGCAGACATCAGTAGTTTATTGTTTTAGTCCAAACACATTCAAAATGGAAACTCAAAAAGAATACTTTCCACCTGAAACAAACTAGATTCTACCAGCATATAATGCTTAACACATTACAAAATAAAGATGGTAATCCATTGTCCTCTATACCTACTAAAGCCAAGATGGTAAAGCCAATTTGGTTGCAATAGTGTCATAAGGATAGAATATTACCATCAAAATAAAATAAATCAGCAAATAACAGAAATGGTAGATGAGTAATGTTTTAGTTTGTCACTGAATGGGGGACAAAATGTTGAAAAGTCCACAGTTCTGCAGGTGAAGCTATCATGTAAACTTCTCCGTGTGATGTGTTCATGTCTCATCTGTGGTATGTAAAGGCTGGATGAAGCTAAATGGCTCTGCGCTTCACTTCTCTATTACACTTAACATCTCTGTCTTTTGTTGCCATAACAGTTTCTATGGGTTACAGGGCAATATACTGGATGGAAATATATATGCTTGTGTCCATGTGTTTTTATGTGTGTGCAAGTATTTACACATACATACAACAGGAAGAGGGAAATAAAAAGAAAAGAAAAATACACTTAGGGGAAAACCGCTGACAATAAAGCCACTTATTTCAAAGTAGTTTGGATAAAAGTTTCAAAACTCCAAAGTAATTCTCTAGTATGAACTTCAAGTACTATACATTAGAAAGTGTAAAACTGTTTCAAACAAACAAAAAACCTTAGCCTTCCAAAATGGAAACTACAAAAATCTGTGTCCACAAAATATATGCCATAGTCAATAGTGCAAGACATTTCCTCAAACATGGAAGACCTCATTCAAAGGGGAAAGAGACAATAAATTTTACCCATATTGCCCAGCTGACAAAAACGGTTTACTAACTAGCAAACAGTCACATAGTTCAGAACCGACTGGCTACCATGTCAAGTGTGTTTGTTTTCACTAAGGTAGGATGGAGAAGTCTTCCATGTTAACTAACAAGCAGCTTTGAGTGGTCACACTTGTTTATTCCGCTTCTTACTTGAAACAGCAGAAATGTGATACACACCAACTGTTCCAACCATAAAAGCGCATAACCTCTGTCATTTTTGTGGTTTACTGGAACCTGCTATAAAGACATAATAAATCCAGCAGCTAGAAACTTTGCTCACAGAATTGTTTAAAGATTCATGTAAAAATAAAAAGATGTCGTCCCAGACTTAAATTCAGGAGCCATTCGGGTGCTGACATCAGTTCAAGAATTGTGCAAAATGAATGACAGTTCCCTGCCCCCCAAATCTTCGAAGCTGCCATTCTTCCCTCTGAAAACTGCAGTATCCTCACTTAAGTTTACTTGCCATTTTGGGGAATCTGACTGCTTTTAAAATGTGACTAAAATGTACATCAAGTTGTTTTACTTTTCCAAGCATTAAGTGACGTTTTATAGTTCACATTCGAGCTAAAAGTCAAGTAGACTTACTCAAATAACTGACTTCCGCCCCTCCAAACACACAAGACTCCCTCCCACATAGAACATAGAAGTTGTTAACTAAAGAACAAGATAAATAAGCATCCATTTTACTGATTTTAAAGATACTGCAATTTTTATACATCAATGATTTTCTTCAATGTTTTGCAGCTGGTTGGCTTCGCAGCACAGCAACTGATAACCACACTGCACAGAATCACCAGCGAGACTGGAATGATGTTGTAGAAGGCACCATCATGCTTATTACATTACCAGAGAACAAAAGTACAGGAAACAGTTTTCACTGTCCACAGCTTAAAGAAAGGAAAGAGGAGGAGTGTGTTGAGCAGCTAGCCATCCCTGTACTCAGGAGGGCAGGGCGAAAACTCTTACGATAAGGAGCCGCTAAATCTGGCCTAGTATTTAAGACCACAGCATTTGAGGTTCTCATTTTTGTTATTTCGTTCATAACTAAATGATTTCCTTCTGGAATATTTGCAGTCTTGTTAAGTAAGGTTTGTGTGTGCACACGTTGGTCACAGCAAGCAGATAAAATGCCCTCATCATTTCATAAACTATTCTTTACTGGAAAAGAAGATGAAAGATATTTTTCCCTGTTGCCTCCTGGTGCAGATGTCAACGTTAATGACTTCAGAGTACCTGATAGTGCATTTTGATGAATACATAACAAGTTTCTGTTGCTTTGTATTGGGGGGAAGCCAAGAAAAAAAAAGGCAAGATTCTCCAATTGCACAAATTGCACTATTTGTGTTTCCAACATTAATAGCAGAAACAGTTAACACTTAAACAAAATGTGCAGCAGAAGGGAGAAAAAAAAAACTCAAATGACCTGAATTCAGTGGGCATGTCCTTTAAAGTTCATTTTGTTGTAGACAGTTTAAGATATGGTCATTTCTCAGTCCTTAATTCTCCAAGTCTAGATTTATAAATTAATAATATGAATCCTGTTGTGAAATTGGGGGAATAATGTCCACTTCAATTTAACTGATAACCAAAAGATGCTTTCACAAAGAAATGATCAAAAAGGCTGTGTCACATTCCAAAAGCCAAAAAAACTTAACAAGAATGCAAACACGATGAGTTAGGTACCACGGCCAGAACTTTGCCAGCAGTGGAACTTCAACGACGCTGTCCTGTGAAGCGGCCTTCCATTTGCCCGGTTCCTCTTCCAGAACCAAGTTTCTGTGCCAGGCCACCTCGTGGAGGTGGTCCTCTTCCATCACGGTCACGCATCATTCCACCACCCACAATTCCACGTGGGCCACCAGGACCTCGGTCACCGCGTCTGATGTCCCTGCGGTCGTCACCTCCACCCCTGCTTTCTCGCTCTCTGGCAGCTCTCGTTTTCTTCTCTTCAACATTTAAGCGTACTTCTCCTCGAAACATAATTGGCTTTAAAAAGGAGAAAGATAACATGGGCAGGATACACAAGAATAAACATTAATTTGCATATATCATTTTTTAAAAAAATCTAAGAAATAAGAAACTTTAAGGAAGTTTTTTTAATATACAAATTTTGGCCCTTTTCAGTCGAACGAATGAAATAGACCTCTTTATTCATTCTTTGCATAAATACCATTTCATAATTAACTATGATTAATATTAAATTAAATATTATTACCTAAATATTTTCTATGGTTTTAAAATGTTTCAATTCATTCTATATACTACAAAAGGGAAAATCTTGAATTATGCCCCATAATTCACTTACTTTTGCAATTAAGATTCTCTGAACTGGTTCAGAATCATCAAAAACCACAAAACCAAAATTTGGAAGTTTTCCCCCAACACCCTTGGTATTGATGCGAAGTTCCACAACGTTTCCAAAACCTGTGAAAATATACATTATACCGAGGGTTAAATATTTTAACAGAACATTCTAGTGACTTTAAATGTTTCTCATCCAGCTGAAAATAAAACAAGGTGATTCTTGTAGTACCACTTGCTCAGGAGGGACGTCACCTCAGACCCCTAAAAATGCGGCAGATGTGTGTCACTAGTGTTCATAAGGAAACACTATCTGTCAAGTTTTAAAAAGACAAAAAATTTTTCCAAATTTCTCCGTCTTTATACCAGCGAATCTTCTAGTTCTAAATATAAGACTATTAGTTTTGTCCAGCTCTTTCGCATCTCCTGAACCAGGCCAACCAATACTCAGCAGTCACTGGGGTTTGTGTTATCATCTCTTCCCTTCTGACCAATTCTAGTAAGACTGGAAGCAGGAGATACAATATAGAGACAAGTAATTTTAAAAACTGGGCTTCACTATGAAAAGAAATACCTATTTCTTCTTTTTAGAAAGCTGCATTTAGGTTCAAGAATATCCTCTTTGAAGGGAACCTTCATGTTCAAGGTTAGGTGGTGGAGTTGTTGTACTGAAAACCGTGGAGTCCTGTGGTCCACTTGGACAGGACACCCCCAACCAGTCCAGATTCTCTTGCTCATGGAGGTCAGGTCAGGACCACAAGGCAGGAGAGGACTGAGCCCCAGCGAGCAACTATGGTTGTCTGAAATACAGTAAATCTAATATAAAAGCAAAATTAACCACTTACTCATAAAGAATTCTTTCAGTTCATTTTCATCAATATCATGAGGCAAGTTACCAACGAAAAGCTGGTGACTATCTGGATAACGAATTATTCTCCGGTTGTCAGAATCATTCTGTTCCATATCTCCTCTGCCTGAAAGACAGGAAAAAAGTAGATACTAAAGCTACGACAGCATATGAAAACAGTAGAAAGCAATGAATTGAGGGGGAAAATCAACATTAATGCTAGGCACAGTGGTGCATGCCTTAAATTCCAACACTCAAGAGTCAGAGGCAGGTGGAGCTTGAGTTCTAGGACAGTTAGGGCTGCACAATGAGACCTTGCCTCAAAAACAAACAAAAGCAATACAATACTACTGCTTTAGCTTAATAAAACCAGACAGATGTAGTCCTTGCAGATGTGAAGTATATTATTAGTAGGTGAATACAGCAAAGTGTGGATATTGACTAGAATATCAGTCCCTAGACTACTGATCTGATTACAAATGACTAATACTAAAAGGAGTTATTTCTCTCTAACCCATAAACAGATTTTCAACCAATAAGGAATATTCCCACTCAATATCCCCTTAGCCTTTTGAAATACAAAACACTTCATCTTTGCATGGTACAATTTCCTTTTTTGGGTCTCTTACCTTCTAAAGTACTGCCACATATAAACTAATTCATCTAATTCAGTAACAAACCCACAATCACACAAGAAAACTTCACAACACCTAAATGGCTTAAGAATGAGCAGTTCTTGGCATTCCTGGCAAAGGCCGACTGCAGACAGGTCAGGATCTTCCTGCAAGTGCAGTCAAACTTCTCCAGTATTACCTCAACCAACAGGGAGATTGTGTCTATACGTTGAAGAAATTTGATACTATGGGACAACAGACTTGCTCTGCCCATCCTGCTCAGTTGTTCTCCCCTGATGACAATTACTCAAGACACCGAATCATCATCAAGAAACGCTTCAAGGTGCTCATGACCCAGCAACCGCATCCTGTTCTGAGAGTTCGTTAATTTCATCTGCTGCCCGCCCCCAGGCCGATTATCAGTAACCAAATCCGTGAGCAGTGAGTGACACCTTCCCTTACTGTTTGGAATCCTATCTCACCACGTGATTGAGTCTATCGTAATGGGCATCTCCCGTAAAAGGAACGATCTTAACTTTGTTTTTCATGCTTTGAATTAATGCCAGGTTATTAAAGATAAAATGACTTGGAAAAAAAAAAGAATGAGCAGTTCTCTAACAAAACAAATGGAAGAAACCCTGTATGACAAGAACTTTAAATCTTTGAAGGAAGAAACTGAAAAGACCTCCCATGCTCTTGGGTAAGTAGACTTAACAGTAAAAATGGCAATCTTGCCAAAAGCAATCTACAGATTCAATGCAATACTCATCAAAATCCCAGCAAAA
>LOJH01015757.1:24486-34808 GCA_001685095.1 Ellobius talpinus | reverse complement strand
AGGAAGCAAGATGAGAATGCCTCACTGATAAAAAGGTACCAAGCCACATGGCTAGCACAGACAAGAATTATGGGTTAGTTTAAGATGTAAAGGTTATTTAATAAGAAGCCTGAGCTAATAGGCCATCCAGTTTATAATTAATGTATGCCTCTGTGTTTCTTTGGGACTAAATGGCTGTGGGACCCGGCGGGACAGAAACCTCTGTCAACAAATGGTGCCAACATGGGCAACTACATCCACATAAAACCTGAGGGAGCTTGGGAAGTAATTGTAGACACAAAAGAACAGAATTAAGCACGGCTTCTTGTTAGCAGCATTTTCTTGGGTGGGCTCTGTTTGTTAGAAGTAAGTGCATCTCATTTAAGAGAGGCTTCCTGTCTCAGCTTTAGCTGCAAAATCCTTGTAGCTCTTTTAAGAAGCTCTGCCTTCAAACACTTAAATGGTGTTTATGAATAGCCGGCAGCATGCTTCTTGGTAGTGGTGTAAAGCTTGAAATGCCACATAGTTGTGGTGATAAGCATGGTTCCTGCCAGTACCTCCACCATGAAGCTAGACTCTCAGAAAGCTAAGGAATTGGGGTGGATCCAGTGTGAAAGCCACAACTTCAATCCTAGCCAAGTGTCTTAACAAATTAAAGATTCATGTAGTCAGAAAAAGAGAGATATACACTAAAGATAGATTTAGATTAAAAAAAATTCTCTAAACAGTTTACAGTGTGTTTAAAAATATATGTAGGCTTGGGAGAGAAAAGAAAAAGGGTAAAGTCCTTAAAATAAAAAAAGAGAGTAGTTGGGTGTGGTGGCGTACACCTTTAATCCCAACACTTGGAAGACAGAGGCAGGCCAATCTCTGTGAGTTCAAGGATAGCCTGGTCTACAGACTGAGTTCCAAAACAGTCAAAGAACACAGAGAAACCCTGTTCTCAAAAAACCAAAAATTAAAAATAAAGAAGAAATAGAGTTTAAAACAAAGCTGCATAAAGAAGAAAAATACACAGAGAATCTGGATACTGTTTGCTATTGTGCTGTCTTTGAATTGTTTGATGGCTGAGGAAGAAACAACAGCTGCTTAAAGACATTTGATTATAAACACTGCTGGATTAATCCAACATACATATTTTGAAAATGCCTTGACTTCAAAATTTAGGTCAAAAGTTATGTTACTTTGGAGAAGAAGTTTTGCTTTTGTTTCCACAGGATGGCATTTAAAAATGGATTTAATTTCTTTAGTAGATAATCTACTACTGAGTGAGAATTGAATTTTTTTTGTTTCTTCTAGCCAGTCTATATTATTCTGGCATAGCAACTCAAATTGATTAGGTTACCTATTGATAGTATTAGGTTACCTATTTTTCTGTTACCTCCAGTGACTTTCTATTGATATTTATCCAGGGGAAATATATAATGGTGTCTGATGCTAACAAGAAAGACACATGAAAACCAAGAATAAGAGAAACTAGCACCAAGAAATCTCTATTGGGGGAAATTCCACAAACAATATCCATTATTTCTCCGAAAGCATTTCTTGTTTGAACAGAAGTTAGGAGAAGCATTCTCTGAATTGAAATTTCTACCTGTAGGATGTAGCTTGAATGACAGTCTGAGAGCAAATGTCTTTGTACAAAAATCAAAAAGCATAAGTGCCATGGTCCTAAACACACACGTGTTAAAAAACATCAGTAGACGCTCAAAGAATGAAATGAAGAGCAGTACATAAATTATTCATATGCAACCATGTTCTCAAATACAATCATGTTTTCTCATGAAAAAAAAAAGAAATTAGGCAAGGAACATGATTGGCAGTGTGCTAATGGGCACAGAGCAAAGCACACAACTGATCAACAAACAGAAAGCCAGAAGTTTACATTTAATGACATCTAGAAATAAATTTAAAGCACAGTATCACTTTCCCTTTATGGAATCTCCCCCCCCACAGTACCTCTAAATATGAACAAAGTAATCTCTTCTGTGCTGCTCATGGAGATGTAAGCTTATCCTTACAAACATCTGAAATTTGCATACCCAGCAAGTCTTGTCAATAGTTTATCCAAAAGTAGAATTAATCTCACACAGAAATATAGGCAGTAAAATGATATTTTATACAGGACTATTTCTGAAGTAAAGAAGAAACAGTGTAAGCTACATATATGGGTACACGTGGTTACAAAACCTATATCTTATAAGATATCATGTAATTACTTCAGAAATGAAGAATTTCGATTTGAAATTTAGAAAATGAGCTGGTATTTAAAGTTTAAATGATTTGTATACATCTGTGCAATACACACATACACGTAGTCATACACACAAAACGTGTCCATACATCAACCTTCATATGTGTATGTGTATGCTTATCAATCACTGCATAGGTAAGTACATATGTGTCTTTCTAGATGTTTCTAATTATTTCTTAAATTTGTAGAGGCATAACATTTGCATCAAACCAAAGATATATTTGGAAGTATAATGATGCTCACTGAAAGATTAATCTATATAAGATTTTATTCATTAACATCTATGATAAATTCCATAATCATAATTTTGAAAATATACTAAAATACTAATATTGTTAACCATTTCTGAATGAATTACAGGTTTGTTCAGTTTTCATTTTAGTTTTGTCTTTCTGTATCACATATCTTTTATGCTAAGAACAAAGGTGTTCATTTTCATTCTTTCTTGCTTATTTTTGAAATTGTAAATTAATTACAATGTTTTTTCCCTTCTCTGTCATCAGTTCTTACCTTCCTTTAAACCCCTCCCTACTCCTTCAAATTCATGGCATTTTTTTCAGTGATTGTTAATGCATGCATATATGTATTTGTATATACATATATATTCTGAAATATAATCTGTTCAATCCATATAATATTACTTGTATCTATGTTTTCAGGACTGTCAGTTTGGCCCTGGGCAGCCAATTGGTTTGTTCTTCTGTGGGGAGAAACACCTCTTGTTCTATCCACAGAAAAGTTTCCTTGATGAAGGGTGAAGGTGACACTTATCTGTGGGTAGAAGAACAAATGTTCATAGATTGTTGTGAGGGATTATGTTGGTTTAGTAAACTAGTGATTGTCGATTCTCCTCTGGTAACTATGATTTCAGTGGCAGAAAGTGGTGAGTTTGATTTCCAGTACCAGGTATGGTTTCCCTCTTGTTGAACAGGTCTTAAGTCCAATTAGTTTTTGGTTACCACCAAGGTATGTGTGGCCACCACTGCCCCCCGTAGGGTTATTAGAGATAAACTAGAGATTGGAAAGAGATATTTGAGGTTATTTTGAATGATTTTAAGACAGCTCTAGAGAGTCATTTCAACCATGATTAATAATAAAGCTTTTAAATTAAGGCTTTGAGATTGTTCTCCTGCATGACTTTTGAATAAAAGTATCATTTTGAATAAAATCAATATGCTAAAACCATGGACAAATTTAAAAAGGACTTTAAATATTTATTTAAATATCTAAATAAATGAAAATAAAGGGCAACTATAATGGAACAGGAGAGAACATAAAATAGTGTCTGGTGTTCTTTAAAATCAGGGACATGCTCATTTTCCAAAATATAACAAAGAACAACACACAGGGGGCTATTAGGCTGGTTGAAATCCTGAACGTGAAACTTTCACTGAAGCAGGACCCACAAAAGGTTCACTGGGAAACTCTGGGTCTTCAGGGAGTTGAAACCAAACAGAAGAGGCAGTCTACTGGCAGGTGGATAAACATTCATGCTTGACTTTCCCTCTACTTGAATTTCATTGCCAAGGTCAAAACAGTATCTGAGGGCTCTGAGATGGAACAGCTCAGCAGCTAAGTCAGAGCACAGACTGGGGATGAGTAATGGAATGCAGACTTTGGCTGCTGTTCTCTCAAAGGAAGGATGCCTGCTAAAATAATGAGGAAAAGAAGACGTAAACTCCAGGTGTGAGCATGTTTTTACTAACCTGTCTCAAACTCTCTTTCCTAATGCATTCCACGTCTTTTCAGCAGCTCTATCAGGAAGGAATGGCTTAATTCACTGAGTACTTTTCTAAAGATAAAAATTGCCTCAGAGACAATTTGAGAGAACGGCTACCAGTCCTAGGTCTAATGAGAGACTTCCAGGAGGGGCTCAAGGCACAGCACTGTCACCCACTGGCTGTGTGACTTGTGCCTTGTCTTCTCTGGGTTACATTTCCCCGACTTTAGAAGGAGCGTGTAACTGATGTCGTACTAGACTGTGATTGTAATTCAATTAAACAGCACGTCTCCTTCCCCGCATGGTACAAAGTATTCCACCAGGCATCAGTGACTATTTGTCTGAATGTGAGGCTTTTGCTAGAGGCTCAGCGATTGAACTAATGTATTTCTCAGAACATTCTAATACTGACTCCCGGCATCAGTCAAGTTGAATTACTTCCAGGAAATGCCTCTTCCCATACTGCCTTCAGTGCATGGATTGATTTTTGGAGGGATCATTGCAACAAAACAAAGGAAAGCTCTGGCTTGTTAATTATGTCTGCAAAATTTCTAAACACTTAAGTGACAGCTCATTTTAGTTAACGTTGTACTCTCAGGTCGGCACTGCTGATTTTGAAAGGATCTTTTGTATGACTTGCGGGAACGTTTCAGGGCTGGAAGGATGTATTCTCATTCTACAAAGGACTTACAGGAAATTCAACCTGATCCCGCCTTCAAATTAACCAGGAAGCACACTTAAGCCCCTGCTCCCTTCACAGGATGGCCAGAGCTGGGGTTCTGGAGTTCAGTTGTTTGGGTCTCTCAGTGACTACCTGTCTTATTTTGGATAAATAGCTGCATTTTCTCAGGCATACACATGCGAACTAGGAGAACAGATATAATTTCTGGCATATTTTAAAGCAGTGAAAAGCAAAAAAGGTTTATTATCATTATAAGTAGTATTTATAAATTGATTTTTCTAAGCCAGGCAGTGATGGCACACACCTTTAATCCCAGCACTTGGGAGGCGGAAGCAGGTGGATCTCTGTGAGTTCTAGTTTCAGGACAGGCTCCAAAGCTACAGAGAAACCCTGTCTCAGAAAACAAAAAATAAAATAAAATTAAAAAAATAAATTGACTTTTCTAGAAGGTATTAGGCCATATGCTATCACCACTGATGGTGTGTCTGAACGAAGTGTATTTAAAAAAATCATTTGCTCTTGAATATCTTAATGAGATCGGTGGCAGCTGTAAAAATTGTGATACTTCTGAGAGAATTTGACGCTAGCTACTCTTACTGAAAAGGTATTATCTCATACATTATGTCTCCATGCAATACCTGGTTGCTAAGTATTCTCTATTGCTTGGGAAATGTCTGTCAGTGATGACGTTCTATGACTATTCATACGGCTCAAGTCTTTTCCTTTTGTCAAATGCACATCCAAATAAATGTTTTTCTTAAAACCAAAGAAGTAAATCTTGCTAAAGAAGTCCTCTCTCTTATTCTTGTATCATTTGTGCTTTTGAGTGATTTTGAGCCAGAAAATTATTGCTTCTCCATTTGGTTTTCTCGCAGGCCTCTGAAATAAGAATACGATCATTTAATTGTGATGTGAACAAGCAATTTCGACTTCAAAGCATCAGAGGCTTCCTCTTGTTTCCTGGCATCTAGAAGCCACAGAGAGAAGACTCCTGGGATCCAGGAGGGCAACACCCAAGAAGTTCTGAAATTAATTTAAATATTTCATAATATTGAGAATTTTATACATGTACACAATGAAATATGATAATTTTAACCCCTTTTACCTCTTATAACTTCCTATATACCTTCCAAAAGTCCCTTTCCCAACTTCATTTCTTCTTCTTCCTCCTCCTCTTCCTTCATTGATAACACATTAAGTCCAATTACCACTGCTCACAGTGCTGGAGTCTAGGTATCCATTGAAGCATGGCAAGCCTACCAGTGGCCACACCCTCACAAGGAATGTGTGTTCCAGTATCTCTAAACAATTAGAGTATGGCACATGTTTTGTTTTGGAATAAAGTTAAAATATAAATTACATGATGAACATGTTCATCACACACTTCTAAGTGATTAAAATAGCTAATGCTTATGGGGCAATTACCCCACATCCTGTGCCATTCCAAGTCCCCTTTAATCCTCCCTCCTATGAAAGACTGTTAAGCGCTATTCACATTTTAAAGTGGAAAAGCTAGCGTGCAGACAGTATGAGCCCCATGTGGTTACTCAGGTGGTGGTAATGGTGGATTGTGTTCCCAGCTACTCAGTCTCTAGGGTAGAGGAAGGCATTGTGCTCTTCCTCTGTCTACATGCTGTGAGCCTTCACCGTCAAGCTGTAATTGGATAAGCTGCACACTCTTGCTGATATGCAAAGTCTTTCATGAAGCCTCATTTTACCATGATATCACACTGCCAGCCACTCACCATGGGGGAGCTTTTAATCTCAAATTTAATTCATTCCTCAACTTTATAAATGATTATAGTCAGTGAACTATAGATCACTTGCACAATCCAAGAGTTAGAATTACATCCTTGAGTCTTAAGAGTCTGCCAAATAAATAATAAAATTTCTAGTTGGAATAATCATACTTTGGTGAAAACCAAATTTAGAAGACATTTGAAACTCCAAATGAAGTTCCCCAACATTTTGTAGGTTTTGTTTTCTCATTTTGTAAACTATAGATGAAGGGTTTTTTTTGCTTTTTTGTTTTATTTTTTCCTCCCTAACCATGATATAGACCACGGCAATTTTTTATTCTCCTATTGCTAGAACACAATGCTGCTGAAAGACAAAATATTTGAGAAAAGCAGACAATGACACCTTTGGGGAGACACTACTATCTTTTTGTTTTCACTTTCCTCTTTCTTCTCTCCTCTCTTCCCTCCCTTCCCCTCCCCTCCTCTCTCCTCTTCTTCCCTCCCCTGGTAATTTGCTCATCTAGGAAAGACTATATTCTTCATCCGGCAGTAGCTGTCTTCCATCGGAGTAGGTATTTTTCATTTTAGTTCCCAAGAAAAGACCATGATGTGAGTTCACTTCGCTATAGGAAAAATACTTGTGGAAGAATAGTCATGGTTCCTGGGATTTAGGGGGACACTGCCCCATCTTTTAAACACATTGTCACTATTTTTTTCTCTTTAGAATATTTTGCATGTTAATCTGATTTGATTGTTATTGTCTTAAAAGTTTACAGGGTTGAAGTTAAAATATGTATTATTGTTTGCAGTAATTACTATTTGTTTGCTTAGAATGTCTATTTTCAAATACACTGGGAATTGAGAATGATCTTTCTGTCACGATCTATCAAAATCTGACAGTTAAACAAGCTTGTAAGTAACTTACTATAACTATATATGTGCAGATCTATAAATGAGTGAGGGCCTGAGTCACATAGTGGAGTTGAGTAGATGGATAGAGCAAGGAAACATTTATAGATAAAAGAGACTCATCCATGAAGATTATGAGTGAGACCCTTTGTAATTTGGACTGTCATGGCCTATGGGTTTGAATCTGAAGAAGAAAATTAAATCATATAGCTCCTACTCTCATTTCCAAAGTCCTAGAGACATAATCGCAGACTGATGGTGGTAGCGTGGTTTTTATTTATCTTTTTCTTTTTATTCAAAATAGATTTTTAAAGTAATATATTTTGATTATAAGTTGCCTTCTTTCTTCTCCTTGCCATTCCTCCTCACCTCCCTCCCATCTAGTACCTTTTTGTCCTTCTTTAGAAAGAAAACAGGCATCTAAGGACTTAACAGCTAGCGTTCCGTTCACTGATAAGCAGATAGATGTCATATTAGTCTTCTTGGGTCTGAGTTGTCTCAATCAGGATGACTTTTTCTAGTTTCATCTGTCTGCAAATTTCATGATTCTGGTTTTTTAAACAATTGAATAGTTCATTGTATAAATGTAGCACATTTTCCTTATCCATTTGTCTGCTGTCAGATACTTAGGCAGTTTCCAATTTCTGGCCTTATGAATAGAGCAGCAATGAACATGGTGGGACAAACTTCTCTATCATGCGATGAAGCATCTTTTGGGTTTATGTCCAAGAATGGTGTAGCGGGATCTAGAGGTAGAGTGATTTCTAGCTTTCTGAGGAACCGCTCTGTTCACTTTCATAATGGTGTTATAAGTTTGCACTCTCACAAGCCATGAATGAATGTTTCCCTTACTCCACAACCTCACCAGTAGGAGCTATCTTTGTTTTATTAATCTATTCTGATTTGTATAAGATGAAATCTTATAGTAATTTTGATTTGCATTTCCTAGATGCTATGGATGTTGAGCAGTTCTTTAAGTGTTTCTCAATAATTTGAATTTTCTCTTTTGAGAATTCTCTGTTTAAATATGCATCCCAAATTTAAAGTGGGTTATTTGTTCTCTTGATGTTCTCTTGATGATTGAGTTCTTTAAGTATTTTGAATATTAGCTCTTTATCAGATGTATGGTTGGCAAAAATCTTTCCTCATTCTGTAGTTTGACACTTAGTCTAAATTACAGACACTTTTCAGTTTCATGAGGTCCCATTTATATGCTATAATATCTGTAATTTATCTAAAATTACTTTACTTTAAAGCAGTATGAGTTTAGTTACAATGGAGAGGTTTGCTTTGGTGTCGGTTCTAAGAACAAATTAATCCTGGCTACAGTTAGTTGCTTCAGAACATCTGAACCTATCAGGTGCTTGTTAGAGACACTTCTGACTCCCTGGGCCTTGATTAACATTCCAGGAGGTCGCTCATCAGAGTTAGCACACCCAAGAGTGGCTTGTTTATAACCAGTGGCTTTATCAGTAAGATTAAAGGGTGCTGAAGATATGTGGGTGATCTAATATGAAAGTTTGTACTCAGGCTTGGGGTAGCATTTTAGAGAGTGTCTGTTAAGAATATTGTGACACATCTTTGGTTGCTGGAAGGTGTTTTTTTGCCTGACTCCAAGAGGAGCAGAATCTTGCTTCAGGAAGACTGTCTTAAAATACCAGGATCTGTGAGTTTTTGGCCAGTCAGGGAATACAATTTTGTGGGAAGGTTGTTATGGGATCCTTTTCACATATGTATTATTAGCCTTGATTTCATTATAGTCCTATGGACATATTGTAGGGAATATTGCATTTCCATACAAGACCTTTTGTAGTGTGAATGGCCAAAATAGTTTTGAAGTCACAATAGTATAATTGGTCAGCTTGGAATAGGAACAAATGTCTACCTGTTTGACTATCTCTTTAGCCATCTCCTTTGTGGAAATAGGATAAACTATTTTTTTTCTGTTTCTTAAGGATTCAACTACATAGAATCATATTTGAGAAAATAAATGGAATGTTTCTTTATCAGTACTTGACAAAATGCAGGTGAGCACCTACCTTCAGTTTTAGTAATTTTATAATCCCTGAAAATGACATAGCATCATACTTTTTTTTTCATAAAAGTGTCATAACAGAGAGATTGGGAAAATGTAACTTCTGCCAGTCTAGGGACAGAAGCTTAAACCCTTTGCTAAAGTAGAGTTAACAAATAAACAAGTATAAGAGATTGAAAATAGCAGGATCACCATTCTTGGAATTTCATTAAAGATTAAGTTTTAACCTAATATCTGTTTAATATCTGGGTGTCTTCAGAAAACACCTGACTTTTATTTTCTACAATTTTTTTCAGCATAAGGACTATTGCAAGAATGTCCTTCATGGGTCCCAAGAAAAAGCAGCTCCTGTCTGCTTGAGTATGCAAGGTAGGTGCTGTAAGGGACGTATCTGGAGTGAGGTTTGTGCTTGTTTGCAGAGCTGTTTCTTATCTCAGTTACTTTCTTCTCTAGCGACACAATAGCATTCAGTTCCAGACTTGATTTTAAGCTTAGCAGCTCCTAAGAAAAAACCCACAAATAGAGTGGGGTTTTGCTCATGTTCAGGAGTGGATGTTGGAGACAGATACTCAAAGATAGGAATTTGCTTAGATTCAGCTTGGGCATGGAGGAAACAGATTTTTGTTTCAGAGGTGTGGCCCCATTTAAGTTTCTTTTAGGTATACAGAAAGACTTTGGTAGATGGAAGGAGAGTTTAATTAATAGTCTTTATGTAGTATCTGTTTTTATGAGTTTTATAGAAGAACTGCAGAGAGCTTGAAAAATTAAAGAGACGACTAATAAGCCATTGTTTGTTAGGAGAACAAATTGTCCTCCTTCGGGGAGCTGTTGGCCAGATGCCACTCTTGTATAAGTGGGGAAATCCAGTGCAATGATGGGTATTCTCGCTTGTTTGGGAAAAAAGTTTAGCTTTACTGCTTTTACAAGATGCCTTCTTTTTTGGCCAGGCAGTGGTGGCGCATGCCTTTAATCCTAGCACTCAGGAGGCAGAGGCAGGCAGATCT
>LOJH01015757.1:13101-23240 GCA_001685095.1 Ellobius talpinus | reverse complement strand
ATTGTTTGTCATAGCCAGAACCTGGAAACAACTTAAATGCCCCTTGACTGAAGATGGATAACGAAAATCTGGTACATTTACACAATGGAGTACTACATAGCAGAAAAAGATAACGACATCTTCAAATTTGCAGGCAAATTGATGGATCTAGAAAACATCATATTGAATAGGTAACCCAGACCTAGAAAGACAATGATCATATGTACTCACTCATAAGTGGCTTTTAGACATAAAGCAAAGAAAACCAGCCTACAATTCACAATCCTAGAGAACCTAGACAACAATGAGGACTCTAAGAGAGACATATATGGATAAATCTGTCTGTGTGGACTGGGATGCAGGCCTACAGCGTGTCTTGTTTTTTGCGTCTGATTGTTTCTGGCATATCTGCAGAACAAAGGTTCCTCCAAAACTGCATGAGAGGAAATCAGGGGTTCTGAGACACTGGCCTCACTGCCACGTGCCTAGCAGCCACTAGCCCTAGGGTTCACTCTTAGCACACACACCACAGGAGACTTGGGAAGGGGGCTCTTGATGTGAAAGTGCCTGCATGTGAAATGTGGATAGTGTTTACACAGCTGCTGCCAGCCTTAGGAGCTCAGCTCTGGGAATAAACCTTAAGAGGAAAAGTCAAAAAGCAGAGATTTCCCATAGTTTCAGCATGGTTGGACGGTAACCCGACTTCATATTGTCTGTCCTTCCTCAAGTACATATTCCATGTGAGAACTCATTTTGTTGCATTATGACAAAAGAGACTCTTCATCCCTACCCCTTTCTCTCCCTGGGGCACTAGAGATGCTAGATATTAGCTGTGAATTCGCTCGTATGAATTTAGAACTATCACAGCAAGGGTGTGTACTTTTAAGTACACTCCCACAGGCATACACAAATAAAAGTCCTCTCTTGGGCATACACAAATAAAAGTACTCTGCTGGGTTTATTCCTTGATGTGACTATTACAAGCCACAGTTGAGATTTTAAATAAGTCTTTTTGATTTATCTGCAGATTTCAGGCCAGAACTCAAATTAGCTCCTCCTTTATTTCATTTCCATAATTATTGATAATGTCATTGAAGCTGGCATTATACTTCTGGCAGGAGGCTGAGGAAGAGACGGAAAATCCACTGGCGAGGAAGTGAGAAACAGGAGGAGGTGAAGGAAAGGAGGGAAGGGCAGTGGGGAGGGACAAAAAGGGAAAGTTTGGAGCTCAGGAAGGTGAGCAACGATCTCCTTAGTGTTTGCTCTTGATGTGCAGATACTTCAAAACCAGCATGGCTGTGCTCCCTCTTTATTGGTAGAGAAGAGATGCTTGTGAGTTTGGGGTCATCTTGGGAGTAAGATCAAGAAAGGAAAAACAACCAACAAGACAAAACAGAGGCCTGAGGTGTAAATCACTGCTAAGCATTGCCTAGCATATGCTAGGCTTTGTGTTTGTCAAGCATCTCAAAAGAGATTAAGAAACAATACAACAGTAGCTGTACTAGGGTCGGGTATAGAGAAGGAGGAAACAGCAGCATGACTGAGAAAGAGACGGTAGAAATACAGTGCATGAAGCTAAGCCCAAGTCAAATTTAATAGCCGCTGGATAATAAGCTTTCTGTACTAGTCTGACGAATGAACATGTCTTAAATATGCCAGTATGGTGCCTTTAGACGACAGTTGGGATTTGGCTAATGACTGAGTGTTGACTTGACTTTAAGAATGATTCAAACGTTGCCTTTAATTTCTGCTAGAAACATATCTAAATATTCAAATAAGTTGGAAGAGTCTAATTGCTCTGTACAGGCCGCAGTTACATGCTGGAAATGCATTCTGTTATCTGGTCATAGTTATTTAACAAATTGGCCTTAAAGGAGCATAATTCTACCCTTGTCCATTGAGCAAAGCTCAAATTAGCTGCAGTCCTAAAGAAAGACTTCAGGAAGTGGATTGGATGACTGGCAAGGGAAAAGCATACCAAAACACATTTAAGTCTTGGGAAATGATGTAACATTGCTCCTCCATTGTGTTTTAGTTCTAAGTTTTGTTTCTAAGCTTGTATGTAGAACATATAATTCACCTCTCAAACATCTGTGAATATAAATAGCCCAATGCATTCTTAACTCCATGAATACATGATTTCTTGAATGTTCCGACTTCACTTTTCATCTGTGCTTTCTTCTTTGGCAACGACTTATAAATTCAAAGAAAAATCTCAAATGCTACCTTGAAAGGAGGAAATCTGACTTGTGTTAAACATCACTTGAATTTTGACAACCTAATTGAACTGCACGAAATTGAGAACAAAATTAGCAGCACTTTCCTCAGAACAGAGTCTATAACTGTTTCTGTAACAAACTCTTCACATCTGAACTTAGATTCACCCCTAAGCCTTCAGAAACCAACTTGGCCAATGATGATTTAACAATCTCCAGTGTCTGTAGGATAAAGCTTTGATTCCTTACCTAGCTTCTCTTGGTAAGCAGATGTTTCAGTTTACTCTTTCTTTTTTATTAAATATTATAAAATAATACTATATAAATGTGCAGACATTTTTTTGACTTTTTTAAATTGATTTTTATTGAGCTCTACATTTTTCTCTGCTCTCCTCCCTACCCCTCCCCTCCCCTTCATAGTTTTATACACTAGATGTGAAAACCCTGATAGTTCAGATTTTTTTTATTTTTACTATTTCCAAAAGGATGGTGACTTCATTAATACTTTGTAGCTATTCGACAGAAGATTTTAGTTTGAGTGATGAGCTCAAGGTATTAACGGGTTGATGAGACAGGATCAAGTGACTCAGAGTAAAAAAGGATTCTTTAGAGTTCCCTTTGTTGGGGAAAGGTATCAGGTTTCCAGGTCTCCAGGGATAAAGAGACTTAATATTGTGAGATTGTTTCCCAATAGATTACCAATGAAAATAACGACTCCTGAGGGATTGGCCACAAACACTTACTATTCATTCCTTTGGAGTTCAATCTGAATAGGTGAAATTTTGAATCTTTTTGAGTTGAATTTAAGTGATTATTCCAGTCAGGTCACAATGACAAAAATCTGTACATTCCATCCCAGGACAAACTCCAGTGGCTTCAGGTCAGAGAACATGCTTCTGTGGTGAGAGTAGACGACCTTCAGCCAACTTCATATCTGCAATGAGCTACAGAACATTTTATTCTCAGACACTTGAAGGACAAGGTTTATGATGAGAGGATTTGTCAGTGTGGACGTCAACATTAACAAAGAATTCTAGTACCTGTGATTAAATACCCTTCCCCTGAAATGATGAGACACCTGCTCATTCTTCATTAGGTAAATAAAGTTACATGGTCACCCCTGACTATTAAAGCACAGCAAAATTACCAAAAATGTGGGCAGAAAATCAGAAGATTTCATGAACATTCTTAAGGACTAACACAAAAAAATCCAAAAGGACCTTTAGATTGTAGATCGATCACCTGGATCCTTTCCTTCACTTCACCAAAGTACTTACAAGGCTGATGACGTCATTGTGCTTAATAGAATTCTTACCATCAATTGACCAGAGAGAATGTCACATTCCTTAGTAAATATGGTTAAAGTCAAGTATGAGAAAACTCAACATTAAATTTTACACTTTCTTTCTGTTTTTGAACAGCAGCATATTGTATAGTTAAAACAGGAACATAAGGTTGAAATGGCTTTATTGACATTTCATTATTGTGTGATCTTGTTCACCTTACTTCTGCCTTGGTCTCCACCGTAAGCCGTTATTAGCAGTTTCTGGCATGTTCTTTTAGTGTATTTTTCTGTAAATGCCTTTGTGTATTTTATTTTTACACCTTTCCCTTTTAAACATCTATTTAGCATTCTTTATTGACTATACTGTGCTTGGAAATACTTGTGACTGAATACCTTTGCAAGCGTTGTTGCATCGTGCACCACAGAGAGATTCCCCTATCACCACCAAGAAAGATTCTTAATTCCTCTAAGATACATATAACCTCCTAAAAAGTAATGATGCCACAGAGGGAAGGTAGCTGTTAACTGTAATGTTGGCTCCACAAGTCATGTTATAAAGCTAATTCCTTGTATATGTGGGAAACACCCAAGGGGTAAATACCTTGAAGTAGGTTTTCAGTATCAAAGCAAAGGGATTTGAAAAGGGATTTTTACACTTAATAGATATTGCCAAATTCCTCTCCACATATGAGAAATTCTCTATAAATGTTCCCTAAAGTATACTGTAAGTCTTTAAGTTTTTGGCAGCTTAGTACATTAAAAAAATTGAACTTCACCAGATATTAAATGATTAAAAAGCTGTTGGCAAGTCCAAGTAATATTATCAGTCATAAAAATGAAATAGTTTGGAAATTCTTGGGCAATCACTAACTCTTCTGCCAGCACTCTAACACAGAGATACAATATAATTCTCTAGAACTTGCCACAGCCAGAAGGGCCTTTCTGTTTGAAAGTCACTTCTCATGACTCTATTACCACCTGAACACCACTTAGTTCTCTGATGTTTTCAGAAAATTTTTAATCACCCAAGATCTGCATAGAACATGGATTACTGAGGACTATGGAAGGAACCTAGGAATACTCCCTCTGATCATCCCCAAATGTCCCCATTCTTTCTTCTTCTTCTTCAAGGTTTCAAAGTCTTCTCTGCATAAAACTGTACAACTTCTCTCTCTCTCTTTGTGTCTTCAAGGTTAAAGAAAGCAAACATAATTAAAACAAATTCTTTTAAGGAGTTGAGGTAATAAAAGCAGATCATAAACATTTCTAAGTCTAGGTAAGGTGGCAGTGAGAAAGCCCGGCTGCTTGCTAATATTAGTGTAAAGATTTGTAGAACCATTTCAATATGAAATTTAATCTTGGGGTTCAAGGAAGCCTAGTAGTTAGATGTCATTAGATAGAGTTCAATATCAATCTGCAAAACACGGAATTACTTGCTGGATGCAATGGTTTCTATCATAATATGCTAAACATATAAAAACACCTTTGTGGAATTTTTTGAAAGTAACCTGTGTTCTACCTATTTGCATAAAACAAATATTAGTTGTAAGATACATTCATAAAGATGGCCTTAGTGGAATATTTTTAAAATGCAGGTAGAAGAATCAACATTTTAAACAACAACAACAACAACAACAACAACAAAATAGCATCCCAGGTTCTCACCTGCATGGTGAGACAAGATATAGCACACACCACTGAGAGGACTTGGTGGTCCTCTGCCTCCAACACCCAAAGTCATCCCACAACATTTCCATCATCCCTTCTATAGAGCAGAGGCTTTTGCTTCTCATTTTGTTAGTCTCTGCTGGAGGCAAAAGAGAATCTCATCCTTTATTTAACTCTTAAGAAGGATAAGTGGGATGCTGGAAAACTGGAGAAATGGTTCAGGGATTAAGAGTTCTTGATCTTGCCAAGGACTGGAGTTCAGTTCCTAGCGTAATGGACAACAGTTCCTCTAGATCCAGGGAATCTAAGGCCCTCTTCTGGCCTTTTGGTCTCTCATACCTACATGCATACATAAGATGTGTGCATGCTCACAAACACATAAATAGGAACATTTAAGATTTTAAATTATTAAAAATAAGAATTAACACCTACCCAAATGCACAATCCAAATCAATTCAAATTAATTTTAAATTTTCCTTGAGATTTTATCTCTACAAAGCTAGGGATGAGTCTTTGGGGCTAATAATAGTTTTGTTGAGTTTCATAGATATGACTTAAAAGCTGGTTTTAATTGTGCCACACCTCCTAGTACTGTCATTGCCTGTGGGGGAGATTTTTCTTAAATCCAGCACTCGGTAGTAACTTAGAAATTAAGTAACTTACTATTCAACACCCTAATTCTGAAATTACGTTGCTTGCATTGGAAAGCAAATCTAAATTCCTGGCTGTTTTCCCAAAATGGTATTTTATATATGGAGTTATTTAGTTAAAAATATTATATTTTGAAAAACTGATGTTGATATTACAATTTATCTCTTGCACGAGCTTCCTACTTCTAGAACCAGAATGTGGCTTTTTATTAGTTGAGCCTTTGCTATCCTTGAGCTATACACACATAGTATGTATCATGATCGCTCACTGGCAAGGCCAGGGTCCCAGACTGGGAGTGGCCACAAGCATCCACAGGCCTGTGGATGTAGATCCTTCCTATGTTTACCTCTTTACCGAAACGTCACAAAGCGTTACATAGTGGCTTTTCTTTCTGATTGTGCTGAATGCTGCTTTGTATGTATTCCTCCTTTTTCCCCTGTGAAGAAAGTGAACAGTAATAAATTTTAGGAAGAGAAACTAAAACAGAAGTTATGACTGAAGGCAGTTACTAATGTTGGAAAATAAAATGCAAATATGAAGGCATTGTCTCTTCATTTGATTTATATTTTTTCTTTATTCATGACTTTATTCTCTGTTACAAATTCACTAATATGCCAAGATGCCAAGAGTTGTATTATAACCTTGCTATACAGTTTCTGCTTGGGGAAATCTTGAACCAAGTAATCAAGGCAGAATCATAGAATTCTATTTGCTAGGAGGCACACTGGAAGGTAAAATATAGGTCAAGAGAGGTCTTTAATAATTGTGCTCATTGTAAAATACTAATGCTTATTTTGTTTAATATCATCAGTATTAAAAAATAAATCATACTTGCACTTTCAGAATTATGTTAAAATTTATATTTTATTACATACATTAATGTAGGCTCTCAATTAGATTGTTACATGAAAGATTTCCATATAAATGATTATAGGGAAAAAGATGGCAAATTATGTAAATACATAGCTCATGGTGTATCTGCATAATTTATTCTTGCTCATGCAGAATTTATTAAGTAATCTTTCAGAACAATGCGGGCATCTAGAGAAGGAGGTGAAATTTCAAATAGACAACATTATTCATGTATGCAAAACCTAGCATGTCATGGTTTACAGGGAAGATAAGGCTGATGTGTCTCTGCTGATGGCTCTTGGAAAATGTTTAACCACTCAAGCTGTTCATGACTCTGTGATGTTATTGCAGGAGCTGGTGGTTGCTGAGAACATGCGGTTCACTCATAAAAACTGTTATTTTATACTGACAAAATTAATAGAAGTAAGGAAAGTGGCTGAATGGCTTCATGAAACATTTTTTTGGGGGGAACAACCAAGGTAGCCTCCAAAGAGGCACTGAGTTCCAGGTTAACTGCAGATCCATGTTCCTAATTGGCCACCGGGATGTAACTAAGTTCCATAAACGAAACTTTCCTGGTGATCAGAGTTCAGTTTCCTGGTGATCAGAGTTCTCACAAAATTGTTTTTCCCATAGCACTATGTTATCTCATGAAGTGTTAAAACCTCGACATTTCCCTGCCTGTAATTACTAACCTTATGTAGCTAAGCTTGCCTTGTGGAGTCAAATTTGGAACTGTGAAACACGTAAGTCAAACATGTGATAGGCTCTTCAGGGCCCCCCAACTCTCATAGTGTAGTTTCCCCGCAGCAGGCATCTCCTTCCTTTGCTTCTGTGATGGGCATCTATCTGTCCCTAGACACTACTCACCTATATAGCTCCTGATCAAACACTATGTCTTCGAAGCACATAACTTCTCAACAGCTCTATGCTGAGCACCACTAAACTTTCAACTACTTGAGAGAAAGATCCAGCGGGTTTTCCCTTCTGATATAGATTGGGACAATGTCCTTCAAATAGTATAATGTGTCATATTCCTTCCCTTTTACTTTTCTTGTTTTACCTCCCTCTCCACTTCCCTTTCCCTCTCTCCCCTCCCTCCCCCTCTCTCTTCCCTTCATCTAGTTTTTGATGAAGGTTTCTTAGAGAACTTGCATGTGTCCAATTTGAGACCTCCCTGCCTTCCCCTGCTGAGTGTGAGGTGTGACCTCCTTCACCATGTCTGGCTTCTTTAACTTTCTCTTCCTTCTCTCTCATCTCTTTCCTTTTCAGTTTTTTCTTTTTCCTCTTCTCTTATTCTGTCGCTTCTTTTCTAAACATTTTAGCCCAGTTTTAAGTTCAAATTAATATAGAAAGGAACGTACAAAGATTATATTAACACACGTCCTTTGTACCCTCCGCCCTGCTTCTGCTCCCCCTTCCTCCATTACTGTTATTCCCCAGAAGGATGATACGCTTATTGCCGTTGGTGGACGTATGTTGACAAATCATTGTCCAAAGTTTATAAGTTACTTTGTACTTGTTTTCCCCTTTAACTATAGCACTTCTTTTTTTTTGAGATTGTAGTTTAATTACAGTGTTTCTCCCTCCCCTTCTTTCTTCCAAGACCTTCCATATAATGCTCCCTACTCCCCTTCAAACTCATGGTCTCTTTTTCTATTTATTTTTTTACTAATTTTTATCATATGCGTATATGTATATACATATATATTCCTAAGTTTAAAAAGTACTTTATTCTTTTGAGAGTTTAGTAAATGCTGTTTGTTCTTAGAATCATATATTCTATGGGCTTGCACAAGTGTATACAGACATGTGTCCACCATATCAGCGTCCTACTGAGGAGTTTCCCTGCTCACGTGTCGATTGTTTTAGCATCCTATTGAGTGTCAGTTCTTTAAGAACCCTTTGCACTCAGCATCAAATGTTGTCAAATGCTTGCATATAATTTTATCTCATTCTCTATGTTCTACCTTTTGTGCATGGATGGAATTGACTGATCCTTGTTTTATTGGTAGAACTCATGTCAGACTATGAATACTTTATTTATATAGTATTAAAATAATATTGAATATTAATGAAGGGACTGATGTGATTTCAGCCCTACCTGCAAAGCTAATTCAATGAAAAATGAATTCTAGGTAAATTAATGATTTAAATGAGCAAGAGAGAATTGGGAAAACAGGAGAAAACTGAGATGGACAGCTTTTTGACCTTAAATTAAAAATTTGCTAAATGAGACATAAATTTTCAAAGAAAAATATATAATAAAATTTTGCCATATTACAATTCTCTTCATGAGAAGATTTTAATGTATAGTATAAAAAAGAGGAAAAATCAGGAATCAGACTTTCTCAGAGTTATAACTCTCAAAGAATTATGATTCTCAGTATAGTCCTTAATTGCCTATTTATAAATCGTAAAAAGAAAAATTATATAATATAAAAAAGATCCGATACCAGAATGGACATTTCAAACTGGAAGAAGGAAAAATAATGAGTATGTGATTTTTTAATATTATTAATACAGTTAATAAGAACAAAGCTTTATAAAAATACCATCTTATACCAACAAAATTGATGAGCATTGTAAAGTGCTCAAGTACTATATACTGATAATGTTGGTATTATTACCAATAATTACTCATTATGAATGGAGACAAACATTATATAATACTTAAATAAGTGGATTTTATGAAATGTAAGCAACCATATACTCATGACACATAAATGCCTCTCCTAATCCTATATCCCAAATTAATCTAAGCATTCCTCTAAGAGTTGAACACCTAAAAGTAACTACAATTTCTATCAAGCAACGAACTTTTTAAATTTAATGTACACACATGTACATGTATAAAATATCAAATATATAAAAACTATAAGCGGCTATAGAGTAGTTTCACACAAATTTTAGGTAAAAGTGCACAAATTCTTGATGAATATATGAAAGTGTTTATATTATCTTTAGAGACATGGAAAATAATAAAAAAGAACCTCTACTCATGATAACTCTATAGAGAAGGTAATTGATTTATGAAAATAGCAACAATCAATACAATTTATTTTTGTAATGGTGCTAGAGAGAACACAAGAAGATGCAAAATTATTGATGATATTTAATTTATTAAGCCCAACAATGTTTTAATCTTCCTTATACTTTTGTGTGACTGTTTTCAGATGATTGGACTATTGGGTATATTCATGCTTGGACAATATTATTTTGCGTGTTTCTGTGTTTCTCAATGAGATTAAAATTTGAATTAACCAATTGACTAAAGAATCCCCAAAATTGGAGAGGATTCATCTATGTAACTTGGCATCATCCTAAACCTCAAAGACCTGTATTGTCTATCTTCCTTTGTGCTGGAACATTGGAACTTTTGGCTTTCCATATGATAGTTTCCAGACTATAATCATGTTTCCTTGTCTGTCAAGCATAATGATTCTCTCTCTCTCTTTCTCTCTCTCTCTCTCTCTCTCTCTCTCTCT
>LOJH01015757.1:0-12993 GCA_001685095.1 Ellobius talpinus | reverse complement strand
TGTGTGTGTGTGTGTCTCATCCATGTTTCTCATCTACAAATCATCTGCTTGAGTACCTCATCAATTCTGCTTCTCCAGGTCAGTTTAGTACCTATTGTTTTCTTGAATTAAAATATTTCTAGTGAGATATTTAATTCAGAAACCATTGCACTAATATTTTAAGCAAAATATGTCATTCGTTTTCATGAGTAATACATGGTTTCTTTTTGTTGTTGTTGTTTTGGTTTTGAGGCAAACTTTCTCTACATAGCTCTAGCAGTCCTAGAACTCACTAAATAGACCAGACTGACCTTGAACTCACAGAAGTCCACCTGCCTCTGCCTCCCAAGTGCTGGGATTACAGGTATGTACCACCACGCTCTAACTGTGTTTTTCTTTGTGTATATTAAGAGAGTTAAACCTATCTTCAGTTATAATCTGTACATTTTTATTAATTTTTTCCTAAAACTTTGATATTTGTTCTTGTGAAAGTGGAATTCTTTAGATTGTTTCAACATTCACATTTTGATAAAGTACTGATAACACTGATTAATTTGGACCCCTCCACCACCACTACCTAACCTTCTTTTATTCAAGTCAAGATAGGGTGTAACTACAATAGTATTTGCTCTGTTATAGAAAAGATTCTATGCTTCAAAAAGGATTGATATATTTAACATCAGTTTTCAGTTCTAGTTTAATGATAACAAATGTACTCAATGGTCATTTGAAATTTAGAATGAAGTTTCATAACCAATACTATATGTGAAACTTTAATCATTTTTTACTTTCAATATTCTGTTTATTCATATTTCAGACATCATTAGAAGTGATACTAAAATATGTATAAGAAAATTTGTAGTTGCATAAAAAAATCATGTTCCTTACTTATTATATGAAACTGGTTGAGGTTAGATTGTTTGTTTCTTTATTGAAAAGCAAAAAACCACAGAATTCTTTAAGAAAAGTAAAAAATGATCACTAAACCTCCAATGTTTTTATTATTTTCTAAGCATGGATTACTAACTGAACATGGAGACACCACAGAAATTATCTTTATGGGACTGAGGAATTAATGAGCATCATCCTCTCTGATTTTAATGTTTTTGGACTTGTTTTCACAATGTATTTGAAGACATAATGCTAAATTATCCACTTTATAATGGAGATTCAGCAAATTTATTGCCTCTGTTATATTATAAAATTTATTTCGACTTTTCTCATCCATCCCCTTGAGATAAAATTGGAACTTCTTGACTATTTTTACACCTAATTTACATTGAATTGCATCATAAACTTATGTCAAATTAACTGCCTAAGGATCTTGAGGATATGTGAAATTAAATGAGAAGGGAAATGAGAAAGAGCCAAGTATCACTGCTTCTTGAGATTTAGCCTAACTCCATTTCTCTTGGAAAGAGATTACATGAAGTAATTTTGGGCTCAATTTAACTTTCATCTACTGTCCAAATTCTATTCAGAAACACTGACTTAAATACATGTAAGTAGGAACGCAAGCATGTTTATGCTCTAATTGTAACTGCTCTTTGATTTTTAGATTTAGAATATTGCCATAAAATCATTTAGACAAAATTTTAAGAAATAATGTTTTCCCATACCCATAATATATGGGCAACACATACTGGACTCTGTATGTTATTTAAAAAATTGAGTACATGAAGTTTAGAAGTATAGGGGTATTCAGGGTAGATCAAAGAAGGATTTGTGGAAGGAGATGAGGGATAAATATGATAAAATACATTGTAAGATATTCTCAAAGAAGTAATAAAAATACTACATTAGCAATGAGGATGTGGAGTAAGAGGAAACATTCCTCCATTGCTTATGGGAATACAAACTTGTACAGTGACTATGGAAGTCAGTATGGGATTCCTTAGAATATTGGGAATCAATCTACCTCCAGACTTAGCCACACCACTCTAGGGCACACACCCAAAGCGTGTTCCATCCTACCACAAGGACACTTGTTCAAGTATGTGTATTGTGGCTTTATTCATAATAGTCAGAAACTAGAGACAATCTAGATGCCCCTCAATTGAAGAATTGATAAAGAAAATTTACATTTACACAATGGTTGTTAAAAATGACATCATGAAATTTGAAAGCAAATGGATGAAACTAGAAAAAAAAATCTTCCTGAGTGCGGTAACCCAGATCCAGAAAGACAAACATGGTATGTACTCACTAGTAAGTGGATATTAACTGTTAATTGAAGGATAATCATGCTACCATCCACAGACCCAGAGAGGCTAAGTAACAAGGAGGGCTTGATGGGGGGCGCACACATGGATCTTCCTGGGAAGAGGAAATAGAATAGATTTTGTGGGTGGATTAGGTGTGAGTGGCGATGAGACCAGGAGGGATCGGTAGGGAGGGATATGGAGGAAGAGTGTACTGGGAGAGAAAACTGGAATTGTGGAGCATTTGGGGGGTGGGGTAATGTGCAAACCTACCACAGTGGAAACTTCCTAGAATCTATGAGCATGACCTTAGTGAAGACTCCTAGTAATGAGGGATATGGAGCCTGAACTGTAAGCCTTCCGTGACCAGGCAAGGCTTCCTGTGGTGGGACTGGGGCATCAGCTCAGCCACAAAACTTTTTACCTACAGTTTGTCATCCAGCCTGTAAGATGTTTTGGGGGTAATGATTGCACAGAACTTATAGGAGTAGACAACTGGTGTCTGGTCCAACTTCAGGCCAACACATTGAGTAGGAGCTCATGTTTGACACTGCCTTGATGGATACCCAGGACCTAGAGGCTGGGTATCCCAGAGACTGTTCTATAGAATCAAGGACAACTGTGGAAAAAAGAACAAAATACCAAACAAACAAACAAACAGACAGACAAGCAAGCAAACAAAAACAATTTAACAATTGCTAATGATATTCTGCTATGTTCATAGATCAGAACCTAGCCCAGTTGTCATCAGGGAGATTTCATCTAGCAACTGATGGGAGCAGATGCAGACACCCACAGCCAAACATTAGGCAGAGCTCAGGGAATCCTGCTGAAGAGAGAGAGGAAGGATTTGTGGGAGCCAGAGAGGTTGCTGACACTAGGAGAATGCAGCCCATAGAACCAATTAAGCAGGTCCCGTGAGCTCACAGGGACTGAACAGAAAATCACAGAGCCTGCTTGGGTCTTAGTGTTCTTGTGAGACATCTAACAGTGAGAAGGACATATGTCTCTACCTCTTTTTCCTGCTTTTGGTATGCCTTTCCTCCTACTATGTTGCCTTCTCAGCCTTAATATAAAGGTTTGTGTCTAGTCTTATTGTAACTTGTTATGCCATGTTTGGTTGATACTTCTAGGAGGTGTACTCTTTTCTGCAGGAAAATGGGGGAGAAGTGGGTATGGGGAGTGGTACGGGGAGGAGTGAAGGGAGGTGAAACTGTGGTCAGGATGTAATGTATGAGAGAATACTATCTTACTATTACTACTACTAAAAGAAGCAAGCTAAGGTACAGAGTACATGTAAACAAGCGGGGGTGGTGGTGGCACACAGCTTCAATCCCGACACTCGGGAGGCAGAGATAGATGAATCTCTGTGAGTTTGAGGCCAGCCTAGTCTACAGAGCAAGTTCCAGTACAGGCTCCAAAAGCTGTACTCCATCTCAAAAAAAAACGAGAGAGAGAGAGAGAGAGAGAGAGCGAGAGAGAGAGCGAGAGCGAGAGCATGTAGACCAAATAAATAGGAGTTCTTTCCTTAAGATCTGTAGCTAAAATTATCCAAGGCAATTCACCCAAGTTTGTGTTAGTTTTAGCAATCATCCATTATGATTTGGTTGAATGTTTAACACTAATCGTAGAGAGCATACAGACCGTAGGAGGGAGAGAAGATCTGACACAGCTTCTTGCCTGCTTATGATCCAGGTCAGTTTTACTCAAAAACATTGGAGTCAGCCCTTTGAACTGTTAATATTAGCAAAGATGGCATCCCAACCAACTCTCTCGTTTTGGGCATTGTAGATGCCTAGCATCTGTCAGGAACAATCAGCATCCAGGACATATTCTAGAGATAAGAGATCTGCCACCTATTCTACAGTTGAGAAGTGTGCAGAAGCTCAAACGTAAATGAGTTAGAGGGTATCATTTGTGACTACTTCAAGGCAGGTGTGACTGGACATTTGGACTAAAGCTCTCTTCTTTATTCAGAAATTGAAGGAATAAAAATGCCTTCTTCCTCTTCCTGGCCTAACATAACAAATCAGTTTTAGGAATCTCTATTCCCACGTTAAGTAACGTGTAAGGAACAAATGCTCTATTGTATGCACAGTTCTAGACTTGGATATATATATATATATTATATATATATATGACTATCTACTAATAGAGACATGATTTCAGATTTTGCTTCTTTTTTTTCTTTTTTTTAAGCTTCATCCAATCTTGGTGAGATTTGTGTGATGGTAATTAGAGGAGAAGTTTCAATGTTGTGCTCATCATTAAGCAAATGATGATCTAGTGGAATGATTTGGATAAAATATTTAGCCTTGTGATTGATGTATTATAACAATCAGGAAGTGCTACTTTGGCTATCTTTTTCTCTGTGTTCTTCAGGTTTGCACTGCAACAAAACACGCTTCATATCTACTTGTCTTTTGGAATTGTTTTAGTGCTTGGCTTTCTCTTTGTATAGATAAGACTTCTGTTTTAAATAGAGCAGAGTGCATAAAAATTCTGTGAGCTTTCTTTTTCCCATTCTTTTCTGCATTTTTCTTTTTTTTGCCCATGCCCATGCCAGTGTCCATGTCTTTGCCCTTTCTCTCCTTTCACACCTATCTCTGTCTGTCTTATAGGAGATGATTAGGAACAAATGAAAGCAAAGAGAAGAATGTCAGAGCCCTCTTAAGAAAACTGATTTTCATAACTCTTGTCTGTTACCAGACTTTTCATTCATTTAGAATGTCTTCTTTTTTTCTGACACACAGGGGTTTCCAGATGAAATAGTGTGCTGTTTTATAGGGACCAATCATGCTTGCCTTTTCTCAGCTCCACTTTCAACCCATTTTGTTAACATTATGGAATCATACTATGGGAATCAACAAATAATGAAAGGAAAGCCAGTGGTTAATCCTTTGCCACCTATGGTTATTTGTAGGGTATTCTGGGTGATTAAACAGTACCATGAGATGTGACTTTTGCTGATCTAAAGAATTTACTCAAGGAGATGATAGCAAAAATTATCATGAGGAGACTATCACATGCCAGTAACTAATACTCTGAGAACTCACCAAGTCTGTAGTGTTTTTCAGTGGGTTTAAAGACATTACTGGAGAATACTCTTAATGCTATCTAATAGAAGCTAAACTAAGGCTCTGACTTTTAAAAAGCAGCAATGAAGTAAATACAAAAACAATTCATTGATTAGCATAGAATTAGCCATGTATTAGCCAGTCTGTGGCAGTTTATAATAAAACAGTGCCACACTAGCCCAGAATGTAGTATAATAAAGGTTTATTTAATAGGAGTGAACACATAGAAAGGGTAGCAATCCGCAGTCCTCTGCGTGCACTGGGAACTGGAACCGATGCTGACTATGATGCAGAGATAATGATTGCCTCACAAGTGTTTCTTAGTTTTAAATCCTTCCCACCCATTCAAATTTATCCTTTGTTTAGTAGATAGCTGTGTGTGTACTCGATCATTTTGCAAAGTGTAGAGCTAGTTCTTTTGTTTGGTTTCTACCAGCAAGCTGTTGACAGTTGCTTCACTGAGGTGCCTGGAGAACTCTGTTCCTATGCCTCCTATGATTTGTGTGTAATGAGGAAAATGGCTTTGTGTTCTACGGAATGATGGATATTTGTATTCGTTCATTGTTTGTGTTTCTTTTCAAGCTGACAATACATCAACAGCACTTTTGTGTTGCTCACAGTTTGTGAAGAGCTGCCTTTCAGGAAACTTTGAGCTCTAGATAACTTTTTCTTCGCTCCAGTACTCACGAATGTAATATTATCTAAGAATGATTATCTGCAATAATAAAGCAATATAGTACTAAACATAAACTTGACAGAAAAGCATCCCAAGTAGAAATTTCCATGCTAAAATATAAATGTCTGGGTCTATACATAAGTGATGGTAGGGTCCATAGAGAAGATAAAATTTAGAATGAGACCCTGAGAACACTCAGTAAAAGCCTTAGCTCCTGCTTGGCATCCATCAATTGGCTGAAACTCAGACCTGGGCTTTATGCCTGTTGGTGAAGGCATGAAACTATTTAAGCCTCAAACACAGAAGATACACATTAGATTTCTGAGCAAAGGTCATCCATTGAAATTAAAAGAAAGATAAAATACAAATGGATTCTTAATTATCTCTGAGTATTTCTGCAGACAAAATCCATTTTACTTTGAAATCTGAAAATGTGCAACTCTTAGTGATTACAATAATCATCGTTATATCTCATGAGGCAACAATGGTCTGTATTTAATTGTTATAAAATACTAAGCTTGCAATGAAAGAAACACAACTAATTCCTTAGTATTGGAACATTGGCTAGTTTGCTCAGTCTTTGGGTTCTCATTCTCATGACATTGAATGTGTAAACTGGTGTCTTCCAGAGTCATCAGGGCTGTGACTAACATTATACAACCGAACAGGAATAAGCTACGTCTCATGGTTTTACAACCCAAGAGCTGAATGATCACACAGCATCCATGGGATCATGCCTTTGACGTTAATAATAAAAAGTTTACTGGGAAGAAATCACCAACATCTAGAACTCAAACACCTGACAAGGATTCTTCTGATTATACAAACTCTAAAAGTTTTACACGGAGAAGATGAGAGTTGTTTTCCAGCAAGGAAGATATTTTATCAAATCACAAATATTCTTGGTTTTGATAAGAGATACATATCAAGGACATAATTTAAAATACAAACATTTAAAAATTCAAAACCATGCTGAGCTTATAAGCTATATAAAAACAAGTATCAGGTCATATGGAGCCCATGGACTAGAGTTGTCTGTGAAGACAAAGCTCCCTGAAAAATGAGGTAAAATAACATTTTCCACAAGTCCAGTTCCTTATCCAGATCCAGTGAACCCTCTTTGTTCATGCAAATTATTATGGGAAATGAAAGCAAAAACAAATTGAGATTTCATCTCAACTCAGTTTCGGAAAAGCTAAGATCAATGAAATGACAGGCAACCAAAGCTGGAAGGGTTGTGAAGAAAGAGGAACCCTCATTTGCTCTTGATAAGAATTAAAATTGCTGCAGCCACTCTGGAAATCAGTATGGAGAATCCAAAACAAAGAGTTAAACAACCACAAACCCTGAAAGTAAATCTACCATATGACCCAGCCTGACTACTTCGTGACACATGCCCAAAAAAACAGCCCTATTCACAACAGTCAGGAAATGGAGACAACCTAGATATATTTCAATCCATAAATGGATAGTGAAAATGTGGCCCATAGACACAATGGCCTACTGAGCTCTGAAGAAAAACGAAATCATGAAGGTTGAAGGTAAAGGGGTAGGCATAGAAAAGATTATACTGAGTGAGGTAACCTGGGCCCAGGAAGGCAAATGTGGCACGTTCTCTCTCACAGGAAGTTCATAGCTTCAAATCTTCCCATGCGAGTTTACAACATGGAGCAAGCAAAGAAACAAGGACAGTAAAGGAGCCATTGGTGTGGGAGAGCTTGAGAGTAGAATAGCGAGATATCAGTAATATGAACTGGGAAGTGGGAGTACGGAGGGTTCCACCTGTGAAGAGGGGAGGGAGGTCAGTATAAAAGAGGAGGTACCAGGAACAAATAACTCTAAGGTTGTTGATAGTGCCTCAAAAGATTGTTATATTATTTTATATGTATGTACATATGTCTTAAGTGAAGTTAAGCTGTTTGAGCTGACAATGCTCCACATAAATACCATAGACTCACTAAAACCCAGTACTAGACCCAGAAAACTTCCTTTCAAATGGTTGTTCAGGGTAGTCCAAGTGACTACCCAAACACCATAACCTATTGGTATACCCCTGGGTTGACCGTCAGAGATTGAAAGCAACCCCTGTTGTTGAACATACCACACTCTTAGGACACAGGACTCAGAGGGTAGGAGCTGGATCTAACCTGAAAGCCCCCTTCGTATGGTCTAGCTTTCACATGAGAAAATACCATAAAAAGCATCACTAGAGAGAAGAAATTAATACTTCTACTCATCTGCACCACCCATGAACTATAGTTGTGGCCAGTATGGCTAGAGACTTGTAAAGGTGAATAAGTAGCACTCACATGTTGGGAGTAACCAAGCGCTGCTGACTGCACTTAAGCCCACTCAAACATGGAAAGAAATCATGCCTGGTATTGGAAACCCAGCCAAACTCCTGAGGCTACTAAAGTCTTGTACTTCAGGGAAAAAAAAAATCCTCTACCACTGCTTTGCTAGACCAGAATAATTCCTTACTGTTCTCAATCATATCTTCACTCAGATAAATATAGCTACCACCTGTAACCAAAATAGCCTTTTCACAGCACATGGAAACCATCACAGGAAGCCCCAACTAGACACAGTGAAGAACTCAATGTATTGTGGGAAGCCCAGCCCCAGGGGCTGTATATACACAACAGTTCTTGCATTGATGAATGTAACAGAAGAGGGAGCAGAAAGATTCTAGGAGCCAGAACATCAGGTGCTCTGCTGTGACACCGCCTTTCCTAGAAATGGCTGTATGGACAAGCCCGGGACCATGGCAATATTAATCGACATGTTAACATGAAAGGGTGAAACTTCATGGGGTCCCATCTGTAGGCAAAGGGCTATAGGCCACTGATGACTACAAGGAGATGGAGAACTAGTTTCTCCCAGGTATGAGCCTGTTTATTAGTATCTAATAAAAAGTGGTCCATCCCTGAGACTATATAATACACAAACAACAAAAACCAGAGTCAGCAGGTTCTCGTCATGTGTTTGCATTTTATATGTTTTTGTACACACACACATATGTACACAACAATAATAAAGTAAGAGAGGCTATGCCTTTGAGAGTGGGAGGATTCAGGATGGGTTGGAAGAAAGGGACCTGGGAGGGTGTGGAGAGATGAAAGGGGAACAATGGCATAATTCTATTTTAATTAAAAATTCATAGAAATAAAAATGTCTCTTTCTTCATCAAGTCCCTGCTGCGATGGTTAGGCTCACACTGGGTGTTCATAACATCATAAAAGGGAGGTGAGAAATCCTGTCTACACCCATCAGTGAGGAGGTTTTCTCCCTTTAAAGTCAGGATGGAGGCCCTGTGGCTTTGTATCGTAATGGCCAGAGATTGGGAGTTGACTGCTCCTAAATTGAACCCCACATATCGGAAAGGTTCTTGCTGCAGACTGGAAAGTGGAGTTGATAGAGAGAGTGAAAAAAAAAACCTCCAAGGGAAGCTTATGTTACTGCAAGGATGCCCCTTTCTCTGATAAATGTTATTGAAATGGTATAGTGCTCACAGTATGTGAGGCAGAACCTGGAGATTAAGGTCGTTTTTATTCTCTTCCAATTTCCTGATATATTTGTACATAGAATTGTTGCCAGAGGACTTGGAGTTCCCTTTTTTGGATTCTTAGCTTTACTAATAAAAGAATTTAGAAACAAACTTGAAGGAAGCTTGAGGACAATTTTGTTAACGTTCAAGAGAAAAACAAGGTAAGCAAGCTGTAAATTTCTACAGCTCCCAGACAAACGGAGAGGGAAAAGGGAAAACCATGTCTTTTGTAAGTGGCCACATGGCAGACAAACAATCATAGTGCAGAAAGGGAAGGGTAGTTTCAGAGAAAAACTGAAGGAGCCCAAATTTTATGAGAGAGTGTACCCCAAGGAAAAGGATGAAAGAATAAATCAGTGTATTTTGATAGTTTCTTCTAGATTCTCTACTTAAATGTAGTGCAAGATATTCCCGAGATAATTCATAGATTTTTTTTCAAAAGTGGCATTGAAAGGATATGCACATGGTCCAAGTAGCTTCCAGAAATCTTCAGGCCAGTTATTTGGTCAAAAGTCAGATTTAATCAAAGTCAAATTCCTGGTACATCATGATGAGTGCATTTGACATCAGTACTTCCTGTGTGGTTTGTTCACTGTGCGAAAAAACGGGTTCCTAGCCTAATTATGACTTTAATATGCATCTTTTAGAATGAATGCATATGCTTTTCCTATTTCATATAGGTAATGTTCAGTAAGCACAGTTAATTTAAAGTGTTTTGATTTCTTTTCATTGGAATTTACCAATTTCACAAACTTCCATCTGAATTAGTCCACTTTACTCAATGAAATGTATAGAACAAAATCAACTACAAAAGAAGAAACAACAAAAAAAGATTTTTATTATTTTCCCTTACCCCAATTCAATTAATCATTTGTTTCCATAAAATAAGAAATGTTATTGAAACTTAGGGCTTCACAGGTTCTCCTTAATTTGTGATTATATGATGGCTCAGACGTAATGAGACCTTGTAAGAGCTTTACACTTGTCTTGATTAAAGCTCACCAGAGGAATAATACTATCACTGTTTCTATTTCTGAACCTTTGATTATGTCCCTACTCTGCTCTGCAGGTTCTGGTTGGCTAATGCCCTTGTGTTAAAGGAGGAGCTTTGATGCAGCTCTTGAGAAAATTACAGAAGCAGCATTCAGAACTGACTAGTTCAGTGATGACTTTACACAGTTAGCATATTTTCTCAAGGTACTGATAGCTTTGCAGGAGTTCATTGATTAGTAATAACATTTAAACAAACCATAAAGACACTTTATTGGTGTTATTTTATTAACAAAACACCCCCAAACCTACCATGAACCAGGCACTATTCCAAGTGTTATGAGATGTTCTTTTTACACATATTAACTAGTGAATTCTCATAGAAAACATTATTCTTTTCATTTATTACTGAAAGACTGAGGCACAAAGAGAACTTAAATAACTGCTTCAGATCCAAGAGTAAAATGTCAGAACCAAAATTGGAGCCATTATTTCCCATAGTGGGCTCAAGAGCCCACCCTGAACTACTTTTGGTGGTATTATATAAAAAGGTCACGATGAACTACCCTAATGGTCATCAGAGATACTCTCTCCAGTTAACTGATGGAAACAGATGCAGAAATCAACAGCCAAACACCGGGCTGACCTCCTAGAGTCTTGCGGAAGGAAGGGAAAAGGGATTGTAAGAGCCAGGGAGTCATGAGTTGGGGCATAGAAACAGCTGACCTGAGCATGTGGGAGCTCATGATTTCTGGATCAACAATTAGGGAGCCTCCTTGGGACTGACCTAGGCCCTCTGCATGTGTGTGACAGCTATGTATCTTGGTCTCTTTGTAAGGCTCCTAGCAGTGAGATTAAGACCAGTCCCTGGTACTTAGCTGGCTTTGGGGAACCTGTTTCCCGTGCTGGGTTACTTTGCTGAATTGCCTTGCCTTGCCCAGCCTTACGCAAGGGGAGGAGCTCAGTTGGTCCTGCCTCCACTTGGTACGCCATGGTTTGTTCAAGGCCATGGGAGGCCTGTCCCTTTCTGAATGGAGACAGAGGAGAAGTGGAAAGGGAGGGGAGGTAGGTGGAAAGTGAGGGTAGGTGGGGGTGGGGGTATGGGACTCAGATTGGGAGGATAGGAAACTGTGGTTGGAATGTAAAATAAATGAGAAAAGTTATTTAAATAAATAAATGAACGACAAAAATGTCATTATGTAGTCCATAGATACCCAAATTATCTTAGAGTTGTCATATTTTTTCCTTGTGAATATTTATGTTAGGTCCTCCATAAACCTTTGGTATAGATATGTTTTTAAACAATTTACAATTGGAAAATTCAGTATAAAATTTTCTGTAATTAAGTGTATCTTATTAAATACTTACAAGAATTTTGCCAAAGATGACATCACAGAGTGTGTTTTCTGGGCAACATCTTGTTCCCACTCTGTTTGGCTTCTCAACTGGCGACAAATCAGCAGGCGCATGCAGCTATCTTCCGAGTTCTGCAGCTCCTCACTGGAATTCAAGTGGTCAAGGTGCTGACTTAACCTAGCTTATTTTAAGATTACCATGGGGCATGAGGTCATGATTGCTTTGATCATTTTTTCCTCTTAATATGATTCAGATAAGGGTGATATTAAGTGCAGTCAATCATTCACCTACTAAGAGATTTGTTCCATACTGATGAGAGATTTGCTCTCTGCCACACTATTAATCATCCCATGTCTCATGGTGACGATGTGACCATCAAGCGACATGCTGGAGATAAAATACCTTGTAGTGAGATGTCATGAAATTCTAGGCAAATAAGGTTTTTCTGTCTAGGGTCATTAATTTATAGATGGATCATTTCTCAGAGTCCAGGAGGAAGATGAACAAACATTTAGTGATGTTAGGATTTGCTGAGTATTTGCTGTGTGTCACTTAGCGGATTCTTTTTTTTTTATCACTAAAGCTCATGAGACATGTGCTTAATTTATTTTTATAACCACATAAACACATGACAAAGCAGAAAGGAGAGGTCAAGTGACTGGAAGAAGGGCTCCCAGCCTTGGCTAGAGCCTTCACTGTGTGCTAGAGCTTAGCGTGGCCTCTGCTGAAACCAGATTCTGCCAGTTCCTAGCTGAGAAACAATTGCATTTTCTATGCCTCAGTTTCCTTGCCACTCAGAGAAGGGCAAGGACTTGTTGAAGAACTCTTGTGATTATTTCATATATTAGTACATGAAACATCCTTTGAACTATTCACACCTAGTCTCTCTCACCCAACTACAGAAGCTATCCAGTTTGGATTCTGAATCTGTAGATTCCATATAATGGATTTTAAATACTGTGCCATTTTGTTCAGTGTATATTTTCCATTCCACTGTTTGACTACCTCAATTCAGAGAATAATTCCCTCTGGAAACAAGATTAATTCATCCCATAAGTTATCCCACAGTTAATGACTGCTTTGTGCAGCATATTCAACCTCATAAACATGCCCCTAAGGGCCATGTGTCATCTCATCTCAGCTAATGTATATGGGACAAAGAAAGGT
>LOJH01015756.1:0-23240 GCA_001685095.1 Ellobius talpinus | reverse complement strand
ATCTATCTATCTATCTATCTATCTATCTATCTATCTATCTATCATCTACTATCTTCTGTCATCTATTACAAGAAATTAGAAAAGAGACTTTGGGGGAGTTTTGAATGAAATGTGAATTGAGGGGGAAGTTAAAAAGGGGCTTTGGGTTTTCATCATGAAAACCAAAACAGGACAGTAGCTGGTGGGAATCAGAGAAAAGGTCACAGACCGGAAAAATTCTAGATGGGTCATTTTCAGAGGCTATTCTTAGACTGTCATCCTGGTCCCACCACCATGCTGTAAAACAGCACCAAGCAAAAAGTCAGGGTGTAAAGCAGCCTCTGGGGAGACAGAGTGATGAGGTATAAAGAGGTTTCCAAATCAAGCCCATGGCAGAAGCAATTACTGGCTTCAGGCTCTTTTGTGAGCTCCTTGAATTATCTAACTTATTTATAAAATGGGATGAAAATATTTACCCTGTGTGTTTGCTTTGGAGCTTAATTCAACCAATGTTTACAAAATACCTTGCACATAATAGATGATAAAATTGAAGGTCTCCTGGCCTCCTGCTGTGTAAATTAATTCATGTCAATGAGAGCGTTCATTCAGCTACACGATTAATGAACATCTTTACGCTGAAGGGTTTATTCTTTGTCCATTTCGTCTTGAGGCCCAGTATGAAAACATGGAGTTAATGCCTATGTTATAGTATAAGCATCTGATATATTTCAAGGCAAACTATATTTTAAACCACATCACACAATATCAAATTCTTTATTTTTAATTCCTAATCAATTCTTTGGGATCATTGCTATTTGTTTTCTTTAATAATGAGAGGTAGGCATAGTTTTGAAGGATAGAGCAAGGTCTCTAAGCTCCTGCCTGGGAATCCTGAATCCTAGTGTTTGTGTTATGTCTCTCTAATCATGCAGCTTCTTCAGATCTTAGGGCTTTCCGAATTTCACTCTAAGGCCTGAAGTAACCCTTGCTTTCATTGCCTTTCATTGTGTTGTTCTCTGGAGTTTTCTTTGGGGGATTATTTGAGAGAATTATAACCCTTTGAATCTGGTCAAACTGAGTCATGCATTTATGGAATTTGTCCCACTGCATCTTAGAGATGGAAGAGCACAGTGTAAGGATCTGGCTTCCTGAGATCATTCACTCCATGGCTCTCTGGCTATGATGTTTTGCTGATATTTCAGTATTTCTATGATATTTGGTGTAGGTGGGATTTTTCATTAGTACAATCAGTCAGCTCTGTCCTACCAGTCAGCTTCCAAATAACCACACAGAGACTTATTATTAATTATGAATGTTCAGCTGGGAGCTTAGGCTTGTTACTAGCTCTTATAACTTAAATTAACCCATATTTCTTATTTAAGCTCTACCATTTTTCAGCATGACATGTTCATTTTCCTTCTTTCCACATCTCCGGGTGACTCCAAACTCTGCCTTTCTTCTTCCCACTATGCTCTTTGTGTCCACAAGTCCCGCCTAACCTCTACCTACCCAGCTATTGGCAAGTCAGCTCTTTATTAACCTATGATAGTAATACAATATTCATAGTGACAAAAACTATTGTTCCACAGCAATTTGAGGCATTGATTTATTATTCTTTTTGCTTTGATTCTATGACACATCCCTCTCCAGAAGCACCATTCTCAATTATAGGCTCCTAGCCACACAACACATACTACTCAAATCTCCATTTAGACAGTTAACTGTCATCCCAATTTGATATGATCAAAAAACAAAAACTAAACCCTCCTAATTTCTCTGTCTCAAACTCTCCCATGTACTCTCAGGGCATGAACCTCAGCCACCTTTGACTCCTCCTGCTTTGGAGAAATAGACACCCAGTCTGGTCATCCTGGCTTGACATTGCTGTGTGCTGTCCTACTCTTCCCCAATATGGTCTTGCCTGGATAATTTAGTGCCCTCCAAACAGTTCTTCGCCCTCCTGATGCTGTTCTCTTGCTTCCATCCTACAGAGGATGGGGTTGAGGTACTTGCAATACTGGGTTTACGTATCAGCTTCTCTACTTTGTCTCAATGCTCCCCTGCCAGACTCCCATTTTCTCTCCCATGCACTTGGCTCTAACTACAATGGCCCCTCTTTAGTGTCTTGAACCAGCTCTCAAAACCTTAAGGCTTTTGATTATTCGTTTTCTTTGGAAACAGAATCTTCTTCCTCTAGATAAAGAAATGGTTATTTCCACATCTTCTTTATGTCTCTGTTGAAATATCACAATATCAGAGAGGCCTCTTGAGACCACTCATTATTAAATAGCTAACCCTGTGCTTCTATTCTTCGCCTACTTGTGGCATGCTATTGCTTTCTCTTTGCATTGTTACTGCTTGATAAATACATTTTTCATTTCTTACTTAAGCATATTATACTGATAGACATATTAGAGCACTAAAAATAAGGACTTTTGGTCAGTTTTTCTTACAATTAGAATAATGCTTGTCTTGAACTAGAAAGTCAAAATTCTCTTTGTTTAATGACTAAAGCAATGTTAATATTTATACATAACTTGTCATCTTTATAGATTGGGCAAAGGTGCTTAAGTTTATAAATTTCAGTTATTTTTCCTTGATTGCTTTTATGCCTCTGACCTTTGGATTTATCATAATTAGCTATGGCATTGATAATAAATATTCTGAATTTTTTCTCACAACTTCCACAGCAACCCTTTACTATACTGAATGGCTAATATTAAAGACAAGTCATTTCTTGTAAAATACTATAAAATAAATCTATTTTAATTGCTTATATTTTTCATGCAGTGCTAGATTTTGTTGCTTTTATTTTACTTATTTTAAAATTTAATACTTACTGTATTTGGTAACCTGAACTGAATAAAAAGCAAGCTTGGTCTAATGCCGTTAAGAGATTCCATCCAACACGAAGTAGAACAAGTAGGATTCCTTCTTCTGACTTAATTCCCATTGACCATCCTTTGCAGGATGGAGATGAAGTTCGGCATTTTAGCCTGTCTTTCAGCCAAACTAAGTGTCTTATTGAGTTTAGGAGCACATGCACTTGAAATTGAAAGTCCACCGACTGCAAGGGGAACCTGCCATGGCCACATTTTGCCTCTTCCCTGTGGTGTGCTACAGCTGATCTCAGATGAACCACTTGCAGTGCTTGTTACTGCTGCAGTGTCAATGAATTTAGAGTGCTAATCAATTAGCAGTAAATAGGTTTCTTTGTCAATTTGGGAGCTCCCAATGAAGATAAAAAGAGAGTGGGATAGAGTGATAAATAATTTATAGTTGGAAGGAATCCCTAATCTGTCTATCCACTTGTGTGTTCAAAGTTTTTGTTTATTGTTAAAGGGGAAACATGAGACCGAGAACCAGAAATAACACAGGCTGCAAATTAAAACTGTTAAAGAAAGAGATATGCAGATTTAGCAGTGTGTTAACTTCCCCCCATCTCCCTGGATTTCATACACATGCTGCAATTACCAAACTCAACTTGTCCCTGACTCTCCTGGGCAATGCTGGCATTTATCTTTTTGCTGTTATGCCTTGTCTTTTGCCTTGTTTAAAATTATTTTCATGTATACCCTTGGTGCTGTGTTTTTTCTTCAGTAACTCTATATGTGCATTTCAGGATCTCACTTGGTCTAGACTTTTCATTTTTTTTTACTACATTAATATCTCAGAGACAGTGATTGGGATAATCAGAGCTCTGAGTGCGGATGCTTTGTAAAGACTCTCGCTAAACATGGCTACCATTCTTCTTTTAGTTCCTTTCTAGTTGGTCTAGTTCTGATAAAGTGCGTAGAATAAGGGCTTGTGTTGTAAATGAGCCGCTTATTGGTTCCTGGCTGTTCAGCCCCCAAATAACCACACAGAAATTATATTATTTAAATCACTGCTTGGCCCATTAGCTCTATCTTCTTATTGGCTAATCTTATATCTTAATTTAACCTATTTCTAGTATGTTCTGGCATCTATGTCCTGCGGGGCTACATGACTTCTCCCTGACTCCACCTTTCTTTCTCCCATCATTCAGTTTAGTTTTCCCTGCCTACCTTTGTTCTGCCCTGCTCTGCTATAGGCTCAAAGCAGTTCTTTATTAACCAATGGTATTTACAACATACAGAGGGGAATCCCACATCAGGGCTGCCTTCCCAGGTCCAGTCTTTGAGATGGGAACTCTGCTAGTGTTTCTATATCTGCTTCCCCACCCATGGCATCTCAAGATACTGAGCTCACAATGCAGTCTTTCAGTTGTCAGTCGGCACCAAAGGAGTCAGTTTGCTTACCAAGATTCTAGCTTCTTGATCCTCACAATCTTCAGCTCCATGTCCTAAATTAGGGATTTATCTTACCCACAGCCTCTTGACTAGAACTCTGGGCCCCTCTTATATTTTCCCAACCCCCTAACTTGTCTTGAATAATAATTTTGAGTTTTTAAAAATTTCCTTTACATTGTTGTACAAAGATTTTTCTTATTTAGAGTACTTATAGATGCCTATTGAGAATTGCTTCCAATTTGCACATTCTGGAAAACTGATCTGCAATGCAGTCTCTAGAACTATGAGAAGATAATTGTTATCGGTTCAGTGCCTTTGTCTATTGTGTTTGTTACTGCAGCCAGAGTTGACTGAGACATATCTTTCTTACTGCTAGGAGAATGAGTCTCACTTGGTGTAATTTTGCCCCACTTGGTAATGTCTGAAGATAGTTTGGTGACCACCTGTGGGAAATGCTGAGGTCTCCCAGGTGAGGGCCAGAGTCCCTGATAGACTTCTTATATTCCATCTCACACCTTCACCCCTTCCTCTCAAAAAAACTTACTATTTCAAAATATCAGAAGTGGTGAGGTTATAGAACCTGAGGAACCAAGAAAAATGATCTTATGGGAGTGTGTGAAGAGATATGAGAGTATGTTGTTAAATGGAAAACGATTTAAGAAGCATTATAAGCAGGTAATTATTGATAGGTATATAGTGTTGAAATTTTTGGTGATATTCTTATGGTTTTGAAAATGTAATCTATTATTTTTTCTTCCTAAGTAAAATTCAATTTTTATATGCAATTTTTATATTCTTTGTTTTGAAAGATACTTCTTAAAATTGTATAAGCTTCATTTCATTGGTGTTGAATTTATCATCATTGTTTAGAAATATAAATAAAACATACATAATGCTAGTAAATTTAGACCTCACTATGATTTGTGGGGCTCAAGAGTCATAGATTTCTTTGTTGAGATATAGTTTTATAATTTAAATATGCTTAATAAAGTTTAGTGAAACTGAGCATGCTTGTAAGTGGGCAACAATCTATTATTATTATGCATGTAGGCAGGAGATTTGCCCTTTTCACTGAATTTTCACCAAATTCTCTTGTCCTTTGTGGAGAATTTTCCTAAGCGGTTAAACAATAGAGCATTCATGGCATGAATCCAAGGGTTTTGCTTTAGTAGTTCGCATAGGTGTTATCCATAACTTAGCTGCATTTTAACCTTACCATGATAAATTAACATGTTATGCAAATTTTATGTTGGTATTTCTCAAATATTGGCCACCATGCCATTATCTTATTTAGGGTCTTTGCTATCTTTCTATCTGGATTGTTCTTTCTGTTTTAGCATGTCAGTGTATGTTTAGGTCATTACGTTGTTTTCTTGCTTCCATTTGATAAAACTTGTTCTTTAGAAGGAATCTCTGGTAGAGATTGTGATGTGTAACTCGACTGCAACTGAATTAGAAGAGCCCAGAGCCACTCTCCCTTAGGAAGGTCCTTATTCCATGCTTTTCTCTGCATTCCTAGAACCACATTCTCCTGTGACCAAGATGTCTGAAGCAATTTGTCCTTCAAGGGGGCACAAGCTTGAATTGAATGACCCACCTGTAGATATCCAATTACGCTGGGATAGCAGGTGAAAAGTGGGATTGTTCCAGGCATAAGCTAAGGGAGCCCAGTCATATGCACATCCCATCTGCCAATCAACCCAGTCACACTGGTTTCAAACTTTCTTTTTCAGACCCTACATCTAGAGCCTCCGCAGCTATGTGAGAATAGGAGCCACAGTAACTACTGGTCTGTGGAATATCTGAAGGGATTTGCTAGCTCTTCCTGACATCACCCCTTATCATGATCTGGGACACTGAGCCAATATTTAGAATAAGTGTATAAAAATTTGTATTGATGTAGGAACTGTGTTTTTATATATACTGCTTCATGTATCCAAAGGTCTTCCAGTTCTTATGTCAGCCAGGCACCTTGCCCTGTGGGAAGTCCAAGCCCCCCCCCACATCCAGGTTTAGGAAGATATGCATCCAAAGAGAATAGGATGCCAAAAAGCCAGTACATGCAGTAGAGACAAATTCTAGTGCCATTATCATTGGCCCTTTAGTCTGCCCTAATTGTCAACCACATTCAGAGGGTTCAGTTTGATCCCATGCTTGTTCATTCCCAGTCCAGCTGGAGTTGGTGAGCTCCCATTAGGTCAGGCACACTGTCTCAGTGGGTGAACCAACCCCTCGTGGTTCTGACTTCCTTGCTCATATTCTCCCTCCCGCAGACCCAAAAATATGAATATGCTATGTAGTCACTCGTTAGTGAATTCTAGGGTAAGTATAGTAACAGTTCATTGCGTATCATGTTTGAACTTTCATCAAAAGGTCGTTATCACATTATTTAGTCATACTGATACTCATTGACTTATGAGATTTTAGATGGAAAAGACCATGTCTCATTGATTTCAAATATAGCATGCTTCCCAATAAGTGGTTAATAAATAAATGACTTTTTAGATGAATAAATAAAAATAATACCCATTTCTTCTCCTGATTCTTTTGGATCCCTGGATTTCTAGATTCAACCTCAAGTGATATGATAATTTGTTTTCTTTTATCTTACATTGCATTAAATATGTAATTCATAAAATTAGCCAAAAGGTTTTGTGGGTATGAGAGCTCTGAATGTAGGATGCACCTGTGATGGTATGTCTTTCTCCCCTTTGGATCTGGGAAGGACCTTCCACATCTTTTGCATCCATGTTCTCATCTTTACAGAAGAGTTACAGAGGCCCAGAACAAGTCAGCAGAAACAGGAGGCGAATCTTTTGTCCTATAGTTGCCATCAACATCTGACACATTTCCAAACTCCGATCCCAAGTTTAATTATCTGGTTTAGGTGTTAGAGCTAGGCACAGAATAAGATAACCTCATTATATGTTATAATGTTCTATGTTTTTTTTTCTCTCGGAATGAGACTCTGAGTGGAAGTCTTGCTTTATAAAGTGTGGAATAAAACTGAATGGATGGGCATTTTGTTGAATGAAAAGCAACTGTGACAACAACAGCAACAACAGCAGCAAATTCCAAAAAAACAAGCTGGAGAAGAAAGAAGAGAAAGAGTTGTGAAAACATTATCACCAGGAGCACGCTGGAGGAGGACCAGTGGCTGAAGTACTGCTCTTTGTGAACAGAAGAAATACAGTGATTTAATTTAAGGAACCTTTGCTTACTCACTTGGGCAAGCACATGTCATATTCTGAACATGCTCAATTTAAAGAAAGCAGACGCAAGTTCTGTGGGCATGCTTTGTTTAGTATTATGATTTGTGAAGTTTACTACAGGCTCACGAGTGGAAAGACTCCATGACCTTAGGTGACTCATGAGTTTCTCCGCAGAGGATTAGCTGAAACAAAGGGAACATCTTTGGAGGTACATGAGTAGTCTCCAAAGTCCTAAGGTGCCCGCCTTGCTTAATGCTTAACGGGAACAGTCTTGGGATGGGCATTGGAAGCAGAAGAAAATAGGACAGGGCAGGGGAGTCCTAGTGAATACCTCAGCAGTTCCAAAAGGGACCACAGAGGAGGCTGCTCCTGAATTGGACAGGACTTACTACTTCCTCTTGAAATGCTGTCCTCCTTAGAAAATGCTAAGGCCTGGTTAAACTGAGATGGTTCGAGAAGAACTTTGTCCCGCAGTCTGTCTGTTAACAGTCCTCTTAGGATCTCGGCAAGACAATGCTGCTTGCAAGCCTTCATTAACCTCTCTTTATATGGCTGAACATGAGGGGACTGGTAGATGGACAGTAACTTTGCAGTGAGCAGCTGGGTCTTGGCTCCAGTTGAACACTACATAGTGAGGTGGAGGAGCAAATGCAGACCAGACACCTTAAAGATTCTTTCTATGATCTTCCAGATTGTTTCTGACCATGAGATGTGATCTTACATTTTTTAGGGATTAAGGGGAAAGATGAGGGCAAGTCCTTGCTCCTTTGTTGAACATTTTGGCAAGTTCCTTTAGCATTTATTGAGGTAGCTATGGTGTTAACTATATTTTTCAATTATATCCTTGATTTGTAAACTTATTTATCAACATAAAAAAGGTTTTACTGCATTATAAAATGAAAACTTATGGCTTGTGAGATTTGTAAAATATAATACCATAATTTCATAGATTTTCTTACACTTTTCAAATTCACCTATTCCTTTCTCTGCCTCTCTCTTAGATATATGAAGTGATTCTAAATTTCTATTGGACTTAAACATTTCTTGGTTATTAACATTCTTTTAAAAACTATTCAGCAGGCTTGGTATTTTTTTGTAAAGTAATATATTAAGTTTTGGTTCTTTCCATGGCACATATTTCTGGGTCGATTTTGTAAATTGCATTTCCTTAGGGAGGAAAAACCCATTTGTTTACTTGATAGTTTCAAAGTCTTAGTATAGACTCTTAAGTGGTAGTTCAATTGCTTCTGTACTTTGATATTTCCTTCTAAATTGTAGTTGTTTGTGCTAGGATTTTACTTCAAATTGTTCTTTAATTTTAGAATAGCTATTTTAATTTATTACCTTACTTGGACCAATTAATTCTACTTTTTATTTTTAATATTAAATTATTAAGATCTTCTCTGAAACAAAGAATCAGTTTCTTTAATTTTTAAATTGCCCTTTTGTGTTTCAATTCTTAATTTATGAAATTAAAAATTTATATAATGTTCATCCCTTCTTTTTCTTTCTTTACCCCCCACCTCACTCTTTCATTATCAGAAGCCAAGAGTTTTAAAAGTTAAACAGAACACTTTTGAACGCCTTCAGTCATTTCTCCATATCTTTGAGAAGCTTTCCATTATTATTATTTTTTAAATGCAAGTCATTTAGACATGAAACAGTCTTTCAAACACTTAAAATATTGGTTTAACTTTTGACATTACCTAATAATTTTACCATTTGTTTCAAAGAAACCATGGAACTGTACCCTAAAACTTCTGTAGTATTTTACATTTATTTGTACTTTTAAAAAAGTTTCCAAGAATGTTAAGAAAAGCATATTTCCACTTTCCATATCTGACACAGTACAAATATTTCAAATATATCTTATTAAGTAGTGAGATATTTTACTTTTTTTAAAGTCTAATTACTTATCAAACCATGAGCCTGGATAAGTCCTAGTCTCCTTTGCCTTCTAATTCTTCTCACTGTATTCTTATTTAATATAGTTCAAAATGCAATGTAGATATAGGTTTTTATGACTTAATGTCATTACTATGGGACATATCTTGAAATAAGAATAAAATTATGCTTTGCTAATAACAAGCCTTATCTGTCAGTTCTAGTTTGGGTGTGAGTAATGCATATTTGTCCAAGCATTTACTTCTAATTCTTGTTATTTTAAAAGAAAATAACAGGGAGACCTGTTGCTGTGAGACTTTTTCCTGTACCCAAAATGAAAAATTATCTTCTAGCAGAGCATTTATTATTATAACTTTTTTCATCTCACTTTTTCACTTTGTTGGGAGATTTCTATATTTCACTATTTAAATGTTTTCCTTATTTGAAATTTTCTATTCCTTTATTTTAGTTTAATTTTTTTTGAGGCAGAGTCTCTCTATGTGGTTCTGGCTGTTCTGGAATTCACTATGATACCAAGCTGGCTTCAAACTCAGAGATATCCACCTGGCTCTCTACCTCGCAAATGCTAGTTTTATAGTCATGTACCATCATGCTTGGCTTTAATTACATGACCTGTACTCATTTTGGTTTTAATGTGTAATAACATGAAAGTAAAATAATATCTGAAAACAACACTTTAAAAGATGCTTTAAATGATTTTTCTTTTAAAAGCAGATTTATTTGGCCCTTGCCATTGACTTTCTGATACATGCCACTTGACGTCATGGGTTTTCTCAGATGAGAGTTTGAACTGAAAGGCTGTGAATAAGTTATGTTTTAACATCAAGTGCTTATTTAAACTGTATTTTATAGTTACTTTTATTTTGCAAATAGATTCAGTTTGGATAAATTTGTATCTTCCTTCCTTCCTTTTTTCCTTCCTTCCTTTTTTGTCTTTTTGTTATTGTAATTTGACCTTTTCTTGGTTCTCTTCAAATCAGAGCTCTCAAACAGTTAACATTTTTTGGAGTTTGGGAGAATACTGGGAGATAGTTTCTTAACTGTTTTTGTAACTAAAATTAATTTTCTTTCATTTCATCTGTTTTGAGACAGAGTTTTTATTTATTTATTTATTTATTTGTTCATTTGTTTATTTATTTGTTTATTTATTTATTTTTAAGCTCTGGTTGTCCTAGAACTAGCTCTATTGACAAATCTGGCTTTGAGCTCACAGAGATTCACCTGCCTCTGCCTTCCAAGAGTTGGGATTAAAGGTGTGCACCACTATAGATTGGCTTCATCTCAGTTCTTATATCATAGCTTGACTAAAAAAGGCTTTCAGGGCAACTTTTCTTTTTTACAAATATTTTTAATATTTTTCTTTCTTTTGTAGTGTTTTTTAGTGGTTTTTAAGACCATAGAGCAGGCCATAATATCTATATATTCATTCTGGAAGTGAGGATCCTGCATGTTCTGGCCTGGTCTCAGCTGATGTATAAGATTTTCCCTTTCTTTTTTCTTTCTTTTTTTATTTCAAAATTTGACCAAAACGTGATAAGAAAATAGCAATGCTAAAGCCCATGTTAGAAAGATCCCCTTCATTTCCTTGGGTAACTCAAGAGAAAATAAGGAATGTCTCTAATCTTTAGGGAAACACAGGAAGCTTTACCTTGTCAGGGATCCTTTATTTTTACACGGCTCCTTATTTCTCACATGATTTCTTCCATTATTTTCTGCAAAAAATCATTCATCAGTTTATGATATACAAGTCTACTTTCCAGTTTTCATCTGAATCATCTTTATTTAAAGATAATTTTCCTTTTTTGTGCTTTTGTATTTTTGAATTGCTTTTCAAGGTTTTTTTGTGTAAAGGATTGTTTAGAAAATCATGCTCTTTTTTGCCACCTGAGATTGCTTAGATCTCCATAACGGTATATTGAATGAATGATTTAATCATATTATGACTTTAAATTATATTTTTCTTTCTTCATTGTCTGATTGATTCAGATCACTTAATGCCTACCATTATATTATTTTGTAGCATCTATGCTTTCTTGAATTTCACAAGGAATAAAAATTTATTTTAAACAATATAAAACCTATTATTTTATCATTTTATGTAATATATTTTGTTAAAATATGTTTAAGCTTTTACTTCAGTTCCTAGTTTCTTTCAAATTGTAGTCTTTATATGTTCCATTCTTACTTATGTATCTATGTATCTATCAGCTATCTATCATCTATCTAATTATCTATGTATCTATCTATCTAAACTTTGTTTTCTTAATTCTTGAATAAGCAGAATGTGTCCCAATAAGATGTTTACCTGGAAACAGAATTGGTATTTTCTCTGGATTATCCCTTCTTTCAGACAGATTTGGAGAATCCTCAGATGTTTCACTGGAAGCAAGTATTAATGGTGGTAAGAGTCTCAGACATTCCCTGGTTTTTGACATCCTTTATGTAATGTGGTTCAGCTGGCTTTCATGGGTCTATTTCCTCATCCAATAACACGGCATTGCTGTGAGCCACGAAATAAATTTCTGAGTAATTGAAGCAGACTTTAGTTCTACCCAGTCCAAAAGCAGTGAATAAAGCACCCACAAGCTTCCTGCTGTTTTCAGCGATCTCAAGCCTATTCCTTCTCTATAATTGCGTGGATGTCCCCTGACACTCAGCATCACATTTTGATGAATTGTTCATCCCAGACATATTCGTACTTTTAATTTTATGAAATACTTACTCTTCAGAAGGTAGAGAGATGTTCGTTGGTTATAGGAGCATAAACAGGGTGATACAGCACAGCTCTGATTATAGCAGAAGGCAAACCACAAATACACACAGGAAACGTCTGTCTGTCAGGTATGCCTCCAAGAGGTAAGGATAGAAGTAGGCATGGCTTAAGCATGAAAGCAGAAATCTACCAACATTAGTCCTGTAATTCCTAAATAATGAAGTGCTTTGAAAAAAATCCAAGGGAGGGAATTAAAGGAACTAGAGCCATGAGCAATTCCTCAAGCATCTTAGGAGTCATCATTTGCCTCCTTTGGAGGCAAAGGTAGATCTGTATGGTTATATCTGTATAACCATACAGATCTACCTTTGACTCCAATGTAGCATTCTGCATAAGATGCTTATTTAGATGCCATTGCTGTCCTAGGCACTGTTCTGTTGCTGTGAAGTGACCCCATGATCAAGGCAGCTCTTTGAAAGAAAGTATTTAACTTGGAACTTGCTTACAGTTTCAGAGGCTTAGTCCATTATCATCATGGCAGGAAGCATGACAGAAGGTAAGAGTGGTGCTGGACAGGAGTCTGAGAGCAACATCCTGATTGCAAACAGTGGCTGGAGAAGGGGTTCAAAGCTTAAAGCCCACTCCCAGTTACACACTTCCTCCAAAAGGCCCACATCTCCTAATTCTTTTCAAATTTTGCCACTCCCTGGTGATTAAGCATTAAAATATATGAGATTACTGGGGGGTCATTCTTACTCCTGCCACCAGTTACTCAATGAATAGTGGAAATTAAACTACTTTAATTTTCAAAATTTCTTTATTGTAAAATACAACCAGTAGAGCACAAAATATAAATATTGAACCAACTTTATAGAAAATAGATGATCAAGAGTTTTATCTAAATTAACATATCCTATGCCAAGTATCTTTATTGAATATTGTTGTGAGGATGCAAACTTGTTGGTTTCCAGCTGCTTAGCCCTGAAATAATCACACAGAAACTGTATTATTTAAATCACTGTTTGTCTCATTAACTCTAGCTTCTTATTGACTAATTCTTACGTATTAATTTAACCCATTTCTATTAATATGTGTATTGCTCAGTGGCTGTGGCTTATGGGCTAAAGTTCTGGCATCAATCTCTGGTGGGGCTACATGGTTTCTCTCTGACTCCACCTCCTTTCTCCCAGCATTCAGCATAGTCTTCCCTGCCCAGCTCCATTCTACCTTATCACAGGCTCAAGACAGTTTCTTTACTCATTAACCAATGGTATTCCCAGCATACAGAGGGGAATCCCACATCAGCATCTGTTCTTCTGCCTCTACCATAGGGTAGTTGTATATCCCACTCTCTTCTGTGTAATTTCCATCCTATAGGAAATTTAAATGTGTATTAGAGACTCTGAACTTGGGACTGAAAACTTGGTAGAGTACATCTCTTCTGTATACAAGGTCTTCAGATTGATCACCAGAACTGGAAAAATAAGTAAAAATAACAGAAATAGAAATAGAAACTATAGCTTGAACTCTAACTCTGGTATATCCTTAGCTATTATAACACCAATTCACCTAACTTCTCTGAATGCAGTTTTGTTTCCCAGCAAAATATGTTTTTCTTATTAAATGAAACAAATGACATGAGAAAGCTTTACACATTATGATTTAAATGCTAAAACATTTCTATTCCCATATATTTTGTATTTCCTATGACATTCAAACATCTCATATATTTGAAGACTATTTAAAGAGCAACATATTGTATTATAAATACTTGTCGATTGAATGAACATATTTAGAACTGGGTTGATTTCATTTAAATGAATAGAAATTATTTTTTCTTCCCTATGCATTTTATATTATGTTCTATAAAATTAAGAAACAAATATTCACATTGAGACTTTAGCAACTAGATGCATCTATTTTGAGAGATATAAAGACTGAAATTGTTCTTGATTATCACTTATAGTCTTCAATACTTATATTATTGCATACTTATTTGACTTCACCATTAAACAGTTCTCTTTGCTCAGCATGTGTGAAGATGTGAGTTTAATCTACAGAAGCAAATAATCTGGGTGTGATTGTTCACACTTGCAAAATCATCTGCCCAACATTCACATTCACATGTAAGATCTTTTCATCATAAAAGTTTTTCTATATTTTTGTTGAAAATATGAAAAAAACAATGAATTCTTGAATATCATAGGAGGAAATGAATCTTTTATAGAAAGTTAAAACATTCTTTATCTTTTGTATGTAGTTTTTTGTTTTATCTATGTAAGAAAAGCAATGATTTCCTATAATAAAAAAATTCCAGATGATCTTATTCTAGAAGCAAAGGTCATGTTGGAGGACAACAGAAACCCACAGTGACTTTATATCCTGTTCCACTTTGGTGAGTTCTTATTGCTACCAGAGTCTAGGTTTTGGGGTGTATTAGTCAGGGTTCTCTAGAGGAACAGAACTGATAGAAAAAATAAATGTGGATATATATATATATACACACACACATACTTAAACATATACCACACAAATACATATATATGTATATATAGTTTATATTAAATTAAATTAAAATATATTATATCTATTATACATATATGAGATTTATTAGATTGACTTAAAAGCTTTGGTCTAACTAGTCCAGCAATGGCTGTCTACCAACAGAAAATCCAAGAATCCTGTAGTTTTCAGTCCACAAAATTGAATGTTATAGCTGGTCTTCGATATCTGTCTCAATTCTAAAAAGCAAGCTCTAATACTAGGGAAGGAATGTACTTGCCAGCAAAACCAAGGGCAAGCAGACAAAGAGCAAGCACTTCCTTCTTCTGTGTTCTTTGTATAGGCTGCCACTAGAAGGGATGGCTCAGATTTAAGGCTTATTTCCTACCTCGAAAGACCTGGATTTAAGGTGGATGTTACCACTTCAAATAAATCAGTAAAACAACCCCCCTCAGAAGTGTACCCAGCTCTTTTGGTTTTATTTAATTCCAAATGTAGTAAAGTGGGTAAAGTTGGCTACCACCAGGAATAGCCATTGTGGAGGTGTTCTCTTTTTCAACCCGAGGCTTCCAGAAACATTCATCATGTGTTTGATTCTGCATCATGGAGCTAAGGGGATTGAGAATATCAGTTTTATTAAGTAACAAGGAATGCTTCACAATGTATGTTTTGTGGGTACTGGTGGGCTCATTTTGGTCACTTATTCGTGTGCACTCTAGAAGGGGTCATGCCTTTCCTTAAAATGTCAGTGTTGTTCAGTTCTTGTTCTTTCTAAGTTTGTGATCTCAAAAAGGACACATCCACAGATACATCCAGTTCTCTCTGAATACAAGAGAGTAACACCATTCATACCAGGACAGTTAGGCAGACAAAATAAGTGCTGTGAATAACTTTGAATAATTTATCCATACTATCAAGAACAAACTGGGACTGTCCTATACAATGTAGAATGATAGTTCTCCTAAAGACTAGAGTCATGGAGTTGGGGATTTAGCTCAGTGGTAGAGTGCTTGCCTAGCAAATGCAGGGCCCTGGGTTCGGTGCTCAGCTTCAATAAAATAAAGAACAAAATAACAAAAAAGATCAAAACCGCCCCCCAAAAAAACAACAACACTCAAGTTAATTGGCACAAACAACCTTTGGCCCTTGCAGTGGTAGCACACACCTTTAATCCCAGCACTCGGGAGGCAGAGGCAGACAGATCTCTATGAGTTTGAGGCCAGCTTGGTCTACAAAAGCTAGTTCCAGGACAGGCTCCAAAGCTACAGAGGAACCCTGTCTTGAAAAACAAAACAAAGCAAACAAACAAGCAAAAAGACTAGAGTCACGTAATAAATAGGAAGGAAGAAGTAGAGGAAAGTGTCATTGTTTTGCAGAGTGGGTGGGCATCTTTTAAATACCAAGCAAGAGCTGGCTTACTATGGTGGTTTGAAAGAAAATGCCTCCAAAAGGAGTGGCACTCTTATAGAAGGTGTGACCTTTTGGAGGAAGTTTGTCACTATAGAGGCAGGCTTTGAGACCTCTTTGGCTCAAACTTCCCACAGTGTGACAGTCAGTCAACTTTCTATTCTCTGCGAGCCAAGATGTAGCCAGCACAAAGTCTGTCTGGACACTGCCATGCTCTCAGCCATGATGACAGTGGACTGAACCTCTGAAACTCTGAGCAAGCCACCCCAAGTAAATGTTTTCTTTATAAGTTGCTTTGGTCATGGTATCTCTTCCCTGATGCGTGATTAATAAAAACTCAGAGAATCTGGGGTTCAACCTGAAGATCCAAAAAGCAAAGTAGCCAGGCACTGGCTCTTATCTCGACCTCAGTCCAAAATGGCGATCCTGCCTCCAGGAATCTCAGGAGACTGCCACTAAGAGCTGTCTCCTCCCATTTTATAATTCTCTCTAGTTCTGGGATTAAAGGCATGCACCAGTGGGATTAAAGACATGTACTGCCCGGTTTCTATGGCAGCTAGTGTGGCTACTGGGACTAAAGGTGTGTGTTATCACTTTCTGGTCTGTAAGGCAGACCAGTAGGGTTGTTTTTCTCTCTGACATTCAGTAAAGCTTTATTTATTAAAATGCAAATGAAATGCCACCGTGTTTCCCAGCAATAAAAAACCAAACTAAGACACCAACCAAATTGAGATGCAACTAGCACTAACAAGACATTATCCTTCTCTGGAAATGATAATCTAAATTTTGAAATTTGGGTTGGCAGTTATTTTTCAGAGCCAATGCATGTGTACACACACATTGCATCTTGGCCACCCATTTTATGCTGTTTCTGCTCAGTGATCCCTTGCAATATTTCCACCCTGTTTGACTCTTTAATTCCCTGAAACTCCTTGGTTTTAAATCATGTGGGCTACTTTTGAAGGGAGCCTCAGCCAAAGCTCAAGCCTAGTGTTGTACTGTCCCCTTCCATTTTTCATCAAATGCTCCCTCTCCCTTCTTTCTTGCTTTCTTTCTGGTCACACAGACCTTTATCTGGCAATAGAAAGAGAAACACATCTTATGAAAGCGTTGGAAAAGGATTCAATTCCCCACATCAGAGCTAGGCTTCTCCTGGGACCTCATTATTTCTTTGTGGTACTTGCCCAACAAATTAGGTCTGTCCTCTTGGTCCTCCCCTCTGTTATTTTCTTTTCAGTCCTTTGCTCCAGGACTGGACTCCTGCAGGTGGGGAGAATGTACAGTTTTCCTAGCTCTGGGCAATCCCTCAGCATTTTAATTGTATTTCTAATGTTTCAAACAACATGTTAAAAATACCACATTTTCAAAAAAATTTGTTTTTATAAAATAGATGAAAAAAACACCAGTCATCTATGAAGACAAGGAAGCCTGGAGCTTCTTAAGCCTGGAGAATTTCTTAAGACTACAAGATCACTGGGTCATGTGGATTTGGGAAAGTTTGATTTTCTGTTAAGTTCAAAACAAACAAGGTAGGAGGTGGGGGAAAAAAACTGTCCTGACAAATGTCACTAGCAGCCTGAAACCAAAGAATACGTTTAAAAATCCTGTCTGCTCAGGTGAAAACTTGACAGGTGGCACCCTGAAGGTAGTTTGGATTTGTTCAGCTTGCCCTGCTCTGTGGCCTCCAATCTTGTTGAGTTTTCCTTCAGTTGGGTCAGGTGCTGTCTGAAGTAACAGCGGACCCACTGCCCACCATTTCCTGCACCTTGCCACCGCCTTGGAGGCAGATAGGAGGCTGATTCTCAGTGGAGGCTGGTTTTGTGCCTTGTTCCTGCTTGTCACTGGTGGTGCAGAACCACTTCTGCTCATCATTCTCTTTTAATCTGGCTCAGTGATGAGAAAGACCTACAGGGGCCTGCCTGGCAGGTGAAGCATCCAGATGCTAAATCTCCAGCATTAATTTTGCTGGCAGTGGCTTCTGGGAGTTAGCTCCTTTCCCCTGGCTTGGCTGGCAGACTGGGTTAACACCTTATTGTCCAAAAGGTTTATTTGATGTGTCACATTTGCAGTCTGGTTCTCTTGGCAGGAAGAGCCACACGGATGGGATGGTACTTTTGATATGCAAAAATCTATATTTAAACATCAGAGCCTTGAAGTTTGATCAGAGTCTATGTCTCCCTAGGGACAAAGAACAACAATCCCTGGGGATGATAAGTGATGTGTGTGCTTTTCTAAGCAGCAGAGTGTGCCTGGGGACAAGTGTCCATGTTCAGTCAGAGGAGAGGAAAGGCAGAGCCTAAAAAAATGTCCTAGTGGGAATGATACAAGGTAAAAGTATTAGCCCAGAAAGCAGCTATTAGATTTCTTCCCTATTGCCCAGACACAGACACACACACACATGCACACGTCTACACATATACATGCTAATGCACGCACATGAACACACACACGCATACACACACACAAACACGAGAGAGAGAGACAGAGGACTCTCACCTTCATGTCATGTCACTGGAATCCCCGCACCCCTTTTTTGGGAAATTGTATTCCTTGTCCCCCAAAGTCAAGATGAAAATTTACAGTCTGAATCTGCCTTCATGAAATCTTGCATCCACTGTGATTTTTTTTTTAGACATTGTTGTTGTGGGAAAGTTTACGACTGAGTGTCTGCAAGCAACACTCCTTTTGAAAGGGGCCCTAAATATTAAACTCATTTCAAGTGTGACTTGAGACTCAGGCAGACTGCAGGAGCAGTGACAATTTATTACTCTTCCGAAGCCCTAAAGCAGAGTAAATATAGATTTGCCACTGATAATATGAGAACAACAGATCAATTTGATTTTAAGTAAATCCTTCCCAAAAGCTAGAATTTGATTAATCCATTGAAACTTGCTGGGATCCCTTGAAACTAATTGAAACACACAGGAGTTCCTCTTCTCTTGCAAAATGCACCTGACTAAAGAAGACACCATTCTAAACTGTCTGTTGGTGCATACCATGGTATTTTTTGTTTAGTAAGTACATACATTAAGCTTATATTCCTGTATCTAGTTTCAAATAATTTGGGAGGACTAAGTTAATTTACTCATTACGAATGCAGAAAAGAGCAATAACATCTTGCAATCTCCTAACATAATTCCTAGGTTCTCCATCCATTGTGTGCAGGCAATAGTTTGCAACAGCTCTCGAGAACCAGACACCTTCATCCAATTCACTCTGCATGTCCTGAGGACAGAAAAACCATACAAATTCCAGAGAGATGTAGTTATTCTTTAGTGTCATGAAACCCTTACTGGTAATTTGAATTTGCAGGCTGTTTTTTTTGTGCTGTCTCAGAGAACTTTTGAAACATTCATGTATTCCAAAAATATTTGTAAGAAGTGAAGATCAATTTAGTTTTACAGGCAGAAAGGCCTAGAAAGACAGATGATAGGGACACATCTATCTAGCAGCTCCAAGAAAGTAACAGTCAGGCTGATCTAGAAATGAAACCTCCATGGAGACACATCTGAGATGTACTAATATGTATTAATAATGTACTCTTACATTTTACTGTTTGCAGAGCAATCTGATCTGCAATCTTTACTTTGCTGCTTGAAGAATTCAGCAACAAGCACATGATGCCCATTTTCAGGTGAAGAACCCAAGAAATATTAAGTGACCTTCTTACGTCAACAGTACTTTGATAAGAAAGTATCTGAGTCTGAGGTCAGGTTCTTCTAAATTGTTGCTTAATATGGGTTTCCCACTCCTTTCTTCCACCTTGAGTCCTTGAGTATAGTTGATGTAGGAAGTTTAAAGGCTGCTTGCATCTCTTTTTAGAAAGTGCTTACTGATTATAACAATTCTTTCAGTTAGGAAACTTAAAAAATAGACTTCAATTCACATTCATAGATTCTGACAGTTAATTTATTATTTTTCCCAAGACACAGCAATTATTCATTTATTTTATGTAATAATGATGGCAATGATATTAAGTACATTAAGTCAAAGGGTTGAACAATGTCCATAGAATGGCCAAGTCTTCATATTTAGAGCTGATTTTTATTCTAGAGAATTTGATAAGCATTCTTTTATAGGGCTATTCTTGAGAGTTAAGTAGGTATTTTCTGAAAAAGCCATGGAGTTCTGATTCTATTCATCGGGAAAAAAAGAGAAATGATTTATGCACAACTGCATTTAAATGATATGTGCACTATATTCCCATGTGTCCCAGAAGCTGAACTGCTTTTTAATATTGCTTAATAAAATTGAAGATGAAGGTTTTTTTTATTAAAAGGTCTTACTTTGCTTTGCAAAATAAATAATAGTTCCAGCTGGTTTTTGTTCTGCTATAAAAACTTCATTATAACTTTGGGAAATTTCTTGGAATCATGTTGCTGCCTACACTTTTAGTTGAGATATAGAGTAAAGGATTTACTTTTAATCCTTTCACCATGGAATTTTTTAAGTGAGAAAAGTAACCACAGGAAAGGGACATGGTACTGTACCTTGACCATTTCTAGGAAGGGAGTGTCACTGAAAACGTTGACTAATGATTTTTTTCCCAGTGAATTATGAGGCCTATAATCAAACCACATCAGTCTGCTGCTCTATCAGATCTAGTTAACTAACAATTTTCACCACTATTAATCCTGGGCTGAGGTTCAGTGCTTTGGATTAAAGCTCTGACCCATGTAGAAGAAATAAAATACTGAACATTAGTCCATTTTGAGAGAGATTTTGGCAAAGGTATCGACAAGGTTGGGCCTTCATAGGCCAACAATTCAGAGAGACGTATAGACCCTGAGTTAACTTACAGTGACCCGTGCGCTTTGAAGAATCAGCTACAGCAAGGCTTGTTAGAAGAGGTAGTTAGGTTACATTATGCTGCCCAAGTGAGTGGATAGAACTGGAAAGCAGATTCTAAACCACAGCCTTTCTGTTTGTCTGCTACCGGGAAGCTACTGATGATACACAGCAGAAAGGTGGCATGTTGCTTTACTGAGGCAATAGCTTTTCCTTGAAAAGGGACAGGCAATAATTCTGCCTTGTTGATGCGTCTTATAGCTAGGCTCAGGTATGAATTTCCTACCTATATTTCAAGCCCTCATTAAATGTATCTGCTCCATACACTGTGTCTCTTTCCTTGATTGTAATTTCTTCTTGTTTTATATCCCACTTATATTTTCCTACTGCCATTTATCGTGTTGACATTTTATTATTCTTTTAGTGTTAAATATTTTCTTTTTGCTTTGTTTGAGTGTTTAGGTATCATTTGCATGTGTATGTGGAGGTCAGAAGCCATCCTAGGGTGTTGTTTCTAAGATGCCATCCATTTTGTGTGAGACAAAGTCTTCACTGGGCCAGAGCCTGATGATTAGGCTGGGTGAGCAGGCCAGCTAACCTCAGATATCTGTGTTTCTCTTCATCTCCAGCATTGGGATTATGCGTTCACATTGTGATGTTTGCTACTTTCACCTGGGGGCTGGGGATGCCACTCAGGTCCTCGCGCTTGTACTGTAGGCATTTTACCAGCTAAGCTATCTCCCAGCACAAATGTTTTATTTTTACTTTTAATTTTAAAGTTTGATAAAATTTATTCTAGAACGTTAAACTTAAACTTGACCATAATATACAACATATCCTAAATACAGACTTTTAACAAGTCAGTGGAGTTCCATGATAAATGATAACATTGACTAGCCTACAAAGTAAATAGATATAAGATGAAATAATAATATTAAAATAGTCATATCCAATAAAATAGATTATAAACATGATTTTCCCTTTGTAATACATACATGTTAGTGACATCCAATAGGTTTTAAGGACAAAGTTATTGTCTATGTTCTCAACTTAAAACTGAAGATGAATGCTTGTGGAGGAAATTCCCCCCAAAATTAAAATTTATGAATTTATATTGAATTATATTGTGTGCAATCTCTTTTTTATGTCCTGTTTGCTATTTTTACCCATGCCACTATAGTTTTAGTAAGAAATACATAGAAGTATTTGAAAAGTACATATTTTATAGAAAAATTTGTAGTGAAATAATAAAATTAAGACATAAAATTATATTAATGACTACATTAAAATCACAAAGAGAAAGCTGATCCCCACCATGGGATTCTTAGCTTCTAAGGGCAATTGGAGGTAAGTTATACTGTTTGCATTGTATAATTTTCTATAGTCATATCTTAGATTTATAGTCTGTATAATTCAGTGTAGTGTAAATTATTCTATGTCAAAAGAGTATTATTCAAGCTTCTTTCTGATCTGTTCACAGATCAGAAAGCAATGATTTCAACAGGGATTTATTTTGGTTCACATCATGGCAGAAGCAGCATTAAAATGTGGGTGGTCACATTGCATCTAGTCAGGAAGCAGAGACAGGTGAATGCGTTTGCTCAGATAGTTTTCTCAGCTAACCCAGAACACCAGCCTGTGCAACAGTACCACCTGCAGATAGAGCAAGTCTTCTCACTGCAGTTAACTCAATGTGATAACCCCTCAGGGAAATACACTGAGACTTACCTCTTCAGTAATACCAGAGCTTGCCACATTGACAATCAGCACTAACCAGTACAAAACAGTGCTTGCAAATCTTAGTAATTTACCAAATGACAGATGCTTAGACTATGGCTGTGAGTCATGTGTTCCTCACTGGAGATTTCAGCTAACTTGTAGCTACAATCTCCATGACCATGATTTTGCATGTGGAACACAAGGTTGATAGTGTTGTCCTTATCAAAGAGAGAAAGGCTATGTGAATTATACTCTTTTTTGGTTTTTTTAATGCTGTTTTAATTTTCAGTTCTTTAAAAATTGATCTTATTTTTCAAATATTAGAAGTATTTATGACTCTTCAAATACAAAATAAGCCATTGTATGTCTTCATTTTGACTGTCATATCTACAGATCATTTATAATTTGAATCTTAATGTCATATCATATTATACAACCTTATAATAAACCAGTCATTGTCCCTAGTACAGATATATCACATATAGATGCATGTGTATGAATCTCATGTGGTCAGATTATATTTTGAGATGTTGAGAATTTACATTTTGATGAATCCAAGTTTGCATATCTCTTCCTTTCTACTCTTCCCCATTGCTTTCACATGAGATATCTTTCAATGCACTTGAAAATATTACTCTCTGAGGGTTTGAATATGAAGATATAAATTACATCATGGCATATTCCATAAAAACTGGCATAAATACAGTGATGAGATTATAAATACATACAATGAATGTTTGTTGA
>LOJH01015755.1:3307-23240 GCA_001685095.1 Ellobius talpinus | reverse complement strand
CCCGGCTCCCGGAGGGAACTGCACTTCGGCGGAGTTGAATGAATGAAGAGAGCAGAGAAGTGAGTAGGTGCGGCGATGCCGCCGGTGGTCTCGCGTTCTCCGGGTCTCCGCGGACCGGGACAGGCTCTCTGCAAGTGGGCATCAGAGACGTGGAGTGCGAAAGGGCTGGGGGATGGCGAGTGGGCGCGCGCGGCTCCGCCGAGCCTTTGCTGGAACTTGGTCTGTGTAGCGTNNNGCCGGCAGAGCCTTCCAGTCTTCTCATTGGTGGATGTGGAAGTGGGGGGGGCTCCCATAGTTTTAGGAGATGCGGACTTGCCTGCGGAGATGTGCGCAAAGTTTGCTCTGGGTGTGAAATTGAGTGTGGCTTGCTGGAGATTCCAGATCTCGTGAACATGTGGGAAACGGTCCGGGAGAGAAAGTTTCTGTGTTGCTTGGGAACAGTGTCGCTCAGCTCGCCTGCGTGCGGATGTTTTCCCGGTACCGTCGTGTAAGGGTGGTGTCTGTAGAGTGCCCTGTTGCTAAGTTGCCTGAAATTTCTGGTTTTGGTAAATGCTGTCCTTGGGTAATGTGGCAGAGTGTGTAAGTGAGGTAAAGAGTGCAGCTATGAAACCGTGACGCGTCTAGGGTTAATATCCAACACAGACATATTTCCAAGGGCGGCGGCGGATGGGGGGGAGCAAGAGAGTCTTCTTTCTTTTTTTTTCTGCCTAACCTTCTCCACTCCTTGAAGCAAGATTATGGAAGAAGGGAGAGAGGGAGCAGAAGGTGTGGGTGTTGGGTTTCTTTATCGTTATTAACAAGTCTGTCTATGCTCTAGAGTGCCTTGCCAAGTGGGAACGTCTGAAAATTGCTAGGACACAAGAATGCCTTGTCCCAGCAAGTAGGCAGCCCATGGAAAACATTGTGGAGAAGACGTTTAGCTTGCTGTGCTTCTAACTTTGGTGCCAATATTATATACGTAATATCCCCTTCCCTCTGCAGTTGACCCAAGATACTTCTGGTAAAGTAGAGGTCTCACTCATCACCTCTGGGCTATTAAAGGTGTTGAAAATCTAGTTCTCTGGAGGAACATCAATTCACTTGTACCCCAAACCCCAGTGCTGGGTCAAAAGCAATTACAAAAGCATACACTTGCACCCATATTGGCTTCTTGGTTGTCCAGGCCTTGTTAACATTTTCTAAGGGTAGGGTTTCTATTGTTTTTAATTGTATTTTCTTGAATTCTACTAACTTTCTTTTTCCTCCTAAGAGAAAAGTCCGTTGGACTACAAGAAAAAAATATTTAAGAGAAGGTTTTGATGCTGTGCTTTCTCTGTAGCTTAGTCTTCTAGTCAGGTCTGAAATCAAGTAGGATGAAAATGATGTTTTCGTCTATGGCAAAGGGGCCAATTCATTATATTGTTAAGTATCAAGTAGGCTCATGGGATGCCTTTGCTCTAGGATGCTTTCTCTGCAGGGATTTTCACTGGGAGATGAGTGGCATTATCTGTTGTTTAGCCATTATCTGTTTAGTCTTTGAACGTTCCTTTAAGCTGCTGTTTGGTAACACTCATTCCTAAGGAGGCACTGAAGGGCCTGCCTGTGAGTAGCCTCTGCCCAGCCAAATCTCGGTGGGAAAACATCCTCAAACTTCCTATGTCTGTGTTTCAGGGAGATCTGACGGGCTGGATTCCCAATTGCTTTTGTAAAAATCTTGGAAACGTTGTCCTTCGTTGAATTACGACACTGTCCACCTTTAATTTCCTCGAAAACTCCAATAACTCAGCTGAAGGTTAGTGAGCTTTTTCTTTCATCACCTTTCCCGAGTTCCCCCATATCCACACAGGACAACGGGATCTTCTCAGGCCAGCTCTATGCCTTCTGGTCACAGAGAAGACTAGCCTTCTCATTGTGCAATTCAACTTCATTTCTAGACCGTGGGTTCTAGAAATCCTTTCGACTCTAAGCTCTGCGTAGAGGCTCCTCAGATTGGCTGTGGGAAGGGGTTGGAGTGGGGGAGCATTTGGAACTAGCCGGGAGTGTAGACCCTCGACTGCTTTCCAGCTCTGGGTCGTTTGGGGGATCAGTGCTTTCCTTTCTTCATTGCTGCTCTGACCTCTCCTGCCCTTCCCCTCGCACCCCTACCCTCTCTCTGACACCGCGGGCTGCCGGTGTAGCTCCAGGTGTACCTGAGCCCGGAAGAAAGTGTTCCGTTGACCAGGCTGAGTGTGTATCACCCCTGTTTCATTTCCAGCCATGCCTTGTGTTCAGGCGCAGTATGGGTCCTCGCCTCAAGGAGCCAGCCCCGCTTCTCAGAGCTACAGTTACCACTCTTCGGGAGAATACAGCTCCGATTTCTTAACTCCAGAGTTTGTCAAGTTTAGCATGGACCTCACCAACACTGAAATCACTGCCACCACTTCTCTCCCCAGCTTCAGTACCTTTATGGACAACTACAGCACAGGCTACGACGTCAAGCCACCTTGCTTGTACCAAATGCCCCTGTCCGGACAGCAGTCCTCCATTAAGGTGGAAGACATTCAGATGCACAACTACCAGCAGCACAGCCACCTGCCCCCTCAGTCCGAGGAGATGATGCCACACTCCGGGTCGGTTTACTACAAGCCCTCCTCGCCCCCGACACCCAGCACCCCGGGCTTCCAGGTGCAGCACAGCCCCATGTGGGACGACCCGGGGTCTCTTCACAACTTCCATCAGAACTACGTGGCCACCACGCACATGATCGAGCAGAGGAAGACACCTGTCTCCCGCCTTTCACTCTTCTCCTTTAAGCAGTCGCCCCCGGGCACTCCTGTGTCTAGCTGCCAGATGCGCTTCGACGGGCCTCTGCACGTCCCCATGAACCCGGAGCCCGCGGGCAGCCACCACGTAGTGGATGGGCAGACCTTCGCCGTGCCTAACCCCATTCGCAAGCCGGCATCCATGGGCTTCCCGGGCCTGCAGATCGGCCACGCATCGCAGTTGCTTGACTCGCAGGTGCCCTCGCCGCCGTCCCGGGGCTCTCCCTCCAACGAGGGTCTCTGCGCTGTCTGCGGCGACAACGCGGCCTGTCAGCACTACGGTGTTCGCACTTGTGAGGGCTGCAAAGGTTTCTTTAAGGTGAGCAAGACTGGGTGGAGGTGGCTGGTAGCGCTGACCTAGTACCGGAGACTCAGGAGTGTGCTCTCCCCTTCCTGTAGGCAGCCCAGTCCTAGTTCCTTGAAGCTACCCCACGGGCTGCGGGAGGGGCTCCGGGTGGTCTAAGGAAAGAAATAAGCAAGACTGGGAGAGTCAAGGTTTCACCCCGCCCCCCTCGCCCCTCAGCAACCTGCCGCCCCGGCGGGCTCCCGCCCGAAATTGCTGGAGCCGGAGTCGGAACAGGGCTATTTGCATGTGTTAGGCTCTGTCTTCCTCGTTCAGATTGAAATTGGTTAGGACAGAGAACCGTGTCTGAGCTAACCAAGTGGAACAGAATTCCCTATGGTCAAATTAAGTGATCTCTTTATTTCGCCATCCTGATTGAATAATCTTATCATTTTAAATAGAGAAGGTCTCCAAGGAATGTAAATAATATGAATGCGCACGGATTTGTATTTACTGAGCGTCTCCTGCTCCTTCTCCTGGCATATAAAACACAGCAAGGAGCGGCAAGGTTAGCTCAAATGTTAACGCTATCAATTTTCTTCTGGTAAATGCCCTGGGGGAGGAAAAGGAAAGGAAATAGGAAGAAAAGAACAAGAAAAAATTTTTTTAAAGGAGTAGTGTTTGTGTTTGTAGAGAAGAAATGCAGATCCAAGCCATTAAAAAATGTCTCCAGTTTAGTGGACTTTTAATTAAAAAATAATAACTTGTGGCCTACATTCTCTCCCTCTGCAGCGCACGGTGCAAAAAAACGCGAAATACGTGTGTTTAGCAAATAAGAACTGCCCAGTGGACAAGCGCCGCCGAAATCGTTGTCAATACTGTCGATTTCAGAAGTGCCTGGCTGTTGGGATGGTTAAAGAAGGTAGGTCGGGGCAAGCTGCTGATTTCTTGTATGTTCGGTGCCCTTGAAAGACCACCAGCTGCTTGTGGACCCTGGTCCCTGCCCCGCCCCGTTCCCCCCACTCCAGGATCCTACCCTAATGCCCCAGCCTTCTCTAAAGAAAGCCACAGGGCCCTCCTGGTCTTCGTCCTAGTTGAAAGAAGGTATAAAATACCCCTTCCTTTTTTAAATATATAAATTTAATGCTTCTCATCGCTAAAGTCTTTACAGGCTAGAGGAGCCCTGGACCACCAGGTCTGGCTCCCACTGCGGCCTCCGGGGAGAGCCCTGTGAGACGGCTGAGTCTGGGCTCGAGGGACCGGCGTTAACCGGGCTATTCCTTTACAGTGGTTCGTACGGACAGTTTAAAAGGCCGGAGAGGTCGTTTACCCTCGAAGCCGAAGAGCCCACAGGATCCCTCTCCCCCCTCACCTCCGGTGAGCCTGATCAGTGCCCTCGTCAGAGCCCACGTCGACTCCAATCCGGCTATGACTAGCCTGGACTATTCCAGGGTAAGAAGCTAATGGGGGTTATCATGTGTACAAACCAATAGATGGGCAGGACCCTCTCCCTATACTCAACTTAAAGCCCCAGACTCAAGGGTAAAGGAGGCAAACCAGAATATATGCTTCACAGCTCTTGGCAGGGTTCCCGGGGCGAGACACTGAGGTGCAGAAGCTGAAGTGTAGATCTGAGAACAGGCTAGAGGGTTTGAATCTTTGCGAACCTCCATTGCCCGACAATCCTGAGCTCTGAAAGGCTCAGACTGAGACTCTGCCTAACCTTCCTTCCCAGATCTACTTTACGCGAAGTTACAGGGATGCCCCCTCCCCCACCCCAATGAAGAGAGGGTGGAAGGAATGACACGGGGGAGGGGGGCGGTCTCGGGGTCAGGAATCAAGTGGGACCATTCCTCTTTTACTCCAGTTGTGAAAATGTGCAGGCTTTGGTTGGAGGTAGCATGGGCAAACCTAGTAGCGACTGCAATATTATTAAGCGTTGCAAAGGGCGCCTCCGCTCAAGACCCACTCTGGGATTAGCATGAATGCTACCGTGTCAATTGTTTTGTGGAGATAAGACTGAACGTTTCCCAGGGCTGGATGGCACTGTATTTAGTCTGTATGGAAATGTTAATTTACATATTTAAAGCGGCGACCTCAGAGCACCGTCCCTAATTGAATTAATTGCCCCGGAACATCTAATTTCCTTACTGGTCAGAGAGAGGTTTAATTGTTATAAAAACCTGGCTCCCCTACTAGAAACGGGGTTAGCAATTTCACGGGTTATATATTTTAGAGAACCTCATTAAGTGCTTTTTAAAATGAAATTCCAGTTCCAGGCAAACCCTGACTATCAGATGAGTGGAGATGACACCCAACATATACAGCAATTCTACGATCTCCTGACTGGCTCTATGGAGATCATCAGAGGTTGGGCAGAGAAGATCCCTGGCTTTGCTGACCTGCCCAAAGCTGATCAAGACCTGCTTTTTGAATCAGCTTTCTTAGAATTATTTGTTCTGCGATTAGCGTACAGGTAATGAGGGAGGCCTGGGGAGGAATGAGGAAGTACTGGAAAGGGAGAAAAAAAAGGGCTGGGGGAGGGGGAGGGAGATTAAATAAAAAGGTGGGGAAGGGAAAGAGTGAGCCCAGAAGCCTTGGGTGAATGGAGTGGAGGTAGGCTAGAGGAGTTCTTGATTGTTATGAAATTAAACCCTTTCAAGGTCCACTGGTCTACATTTTATTAACTCTTCAGTAATTAGGTGCCTCTTAAATCCCTCATTTATTGCTCTTCAAGTAATTAGTTGTTTAGCTTCTCTCTCTCTCTTTTTCTCCCCTCTCTCTTTGGTATTAATTGCAGGTCCAACCCAGTGGAGGGTAAACTCATCTTTTGCAATGGGGTGGTCTTGCACAGGTTGCAATGCGTGCGTGGCTTTGGGGAATGGATTGATTCCATTGTTGAATTCTCCTCCAACTTGCAGAATATGAACATCGACATTTCTGCCTTCTCCTGCATTGCTGCCCTGGCTATGGTCACAGGTCAGTACTGCTGCTGCAGGGCACTTCCCCTTCAGAACTTTCTCTGGTGGGACCGGTCATGGCATTCCCTAATCACAGATTTTCTCTGATTCTGCCAGCTGACTAACTCCCTATGCCTTCTTCTTTTGTTTCTGGTTGCATTTTCTGCAGAGAGACACGGGCTCAAGGAACCTAAGAGAGTGGAAGAACTGCAAAACAAAATTGTAAATTGTCTTAAAGACCACGTGACTTTCAATAACGGGGGCTTGAACCGACCCAACTATCTGTCCAAACTGTTGGGGAAGCTCCCAGAACTCCGCACCCTTTGCACACAGGGCCTCCAGCGCATTTTCTACCTAAAGCTGGAAGACTTGGTACCGCCACCAGCAATAATTGACAAACTTTTCCTGGACACCTTACCTTTCTAAAATCTTCTCCCATGCACTTCAAAAGACCTGGAAAGAAAAACCATCCAGACGGGGCTGGTCACATGGGCAGAGAGCTGGCTAAAGAGTCCAGTTTATGCCATCTCCCTCCTGTAGACCCCTAGCCCCCATCCCTACAGTAAACAAACAAACAAACAAACACTGTCGCTATTTCCTAACTTGCAGGCAGAACCTGAAAGGGCATTTTGGCTCCGGGGCATCCTGGATTTAGAAAACGGACACCACACAATCCAGTGGTATAAACTTTTTATTATCAGTTCAAAATCAGTTTATTGTTCAGAAGAAAGATTGCTAACGTACGATGAGAAATGTTTGGCCATGCTTGCTTGTTGCAGTTAAGACACATGTTACACACACACACACACACAAACACAACCCTTAAGGGTACCCACATATTTTGCCCTTTACCAAGACTTCAAAGTTTTCTGCTGTAAAGAAAGCTGTAATATATAGTAAAACTAAATGTTGCGTGGGTGGCATGAGTTGAAGAAGGCAGAGGCTTGTAAATTTATCCAATGCAGTTTGGCTTTTTAAATTATTTTGTGCCTATTTATGAATAAATATCGGAAATTCTAAAAAGTAAGTGTGTTTGCAAAAAAAAGAAAATAACTACATAAAAAAGGGACAAGCATGTGATTCTAGGTTGAAGATGTTATAGGCACTTGCTACTTCAGTAATGTCTATATTATATAAATAGTATTTCAGACACTATGTAGTCTGTTAGATTTTATAAAGATTGGTAGTTATCTGAGCTTAAACATTTTCACAATTGTATAATAGATGGGCACAAGTATCAATACATTGGCAAATCCTGACAAAAGGGACACATAGTGTTTGTAACACCGTCCTACATTCCTTGTTTGTAAGTGTTGTATGTACCGTTGATGTTGATAAAAGAAAGTTTATATCTTGATTATTTTGTTGTCTAAAGCTAAACAGAACTTGCATGCAGCAGCTTTTGACTGTTTCCAGAGTGCTTATAATATATATAACTCCCTGGAAATTACTGAGCACTTTGAATTTTTTTCGTTTTTTTACGTCTAAAATTGTCAGTTAATATATTATTTTGTGTTTGAGTAAGAATTTTAATATTGCCATATTCTGTAGTATTTTTCTTTGTATATTTCTAGTACGGCACATGAGATGAGTCACTGCCTTTTTTCTATGGTGTATGACAGTTAGAGACGCTGATTTTTTTTCTGATAAATTCTTTCTTTGAGAAAGGCAATTTTAAAGTTTACAACAATAAACCACGTAAATGAACAGAACTTTGTCTTATTTCTGGTTCAGGAAAAACACAGTGACTGAACAACACATATATGAAAGAGGAAAAGTGGAGATTGATTTGGGGTAGGTCACTTACATGACATCTGAATTTCAGGGTGATAGCCTGGATCCATTGTGACTAAAGGAAGGGTGTAATTGAACTAATTATCTAGAGAACTCAATGTAATATTTTTCTTTAGCCTGACTTTTCCAGTCTGGTGACCTACATTTATCAGAATGAATGTAGAATATCATACTCTCGTACGTTTTGAGAAAGTATAGCTTTCAAAAGGCAGGCTTTAGAAGCCAAAAAGCTTCTAAACTTTTCCAAGGTTGGGAATCTTTCAAAGTTCTGTGGACAGCCTTCAGGAAGTGTGTGCTTGAGACTCAGAAAGGCCACGCATATTTGAAAAGTCGTGTACTTTATCTTTGCGTTTGCAATTCCTGTGCACACTGGTGTGAGCGTGGGAGGGAGAGCTCAGGGTCCCTGCCCTTGGAGTCCTGAGTCAGCCTTCCCAGGCAGGCTCTGCAGACATTTCTTACATTATTTCCCTGCTTTGGTGAGTAGTGATGAGGTGTGATCTGCACTTTTAGAATAAGGTTTCCACCTTTTAAGTATTACAGATTTTAAACCAACCAACAAACAAACCTTTGTCATGGCTCCGATTTGGTTTAAGCCAAGTTTTAAGATGGGGCTCTAACCTTCCACCCTGCACCAACTTCCCATGGAAAGAAGGGAACTGAGTCGGGTTGAGTTGGGTCTCAGCGACCTATCCTTGAGCAGATGGTAGTCCAGTTGTGCCCTAGGAGGGATGATCATGTTCGCTGACCCTAGCTAATTACAGATGACCTCTAGGTCACTGAAATTTACAATAAAGTTATTGTTTTAGGAATGGATTGTCTTACAGTATACTGACAACAGAGCTGTCAGCACCCCCCAAAAAACCCCCAAAATAGTGTTTTGTGGGTTGGCAAAAAGAGACAAGGACAGTAGTCCCCTGTGGTAAAGTTGTTTTTACTTGGTGAGTTTCTCTCTGAGCAACGGAAGGGTAAAGGAGGACAGTTACATAGGTTATGAAACAATAAGGAAATGTCCAATTTCCTAGTGAATATGTATAATATATCAGAAAAATGGGTTTGATCTTTATATATATATATATTCACATCTTATTTTGAGTCAAAGCCCCAAACTCATAAGTGCACAGAATGGGCTTTGCATTAGCGTTCTTCTCCCAGGTGTCTTTGGGGCCCCTAGACAATTACATTCCATCTCAGAATCCCTGAGAGTTAATCCCAGAAAGATCCCCAAGGCTGCTTCTCCCTTAAGAAAGCCGCTGGGCATCATCGGAGGCCAATCAGGGAGTCGGGATAGCGAGCCTCTGGAGAATTTAGAGCGAAAGGGGTACCGTGTTCTCTGCCCTCTACAGCGCTGGGTTAAGAGTCCCAATTCGCCTCTGGTATCCTTTCTGCTTCACAGTATTATTACAGCTCCGGGCTCACACTCGCCTCCTTCCGCGGCTTCAAAGGTTCTCGCCGCCTAGAACTCTTTCCATCTTAGTTTTTCTTTCTAGGACTAAAGCTCAGGAAGACCCACAGACTCCCTTCATTATCAAAGCGAAGTGTACAGAACTTCTTTAGGAAGAGGTGGAGCTTTATGAAGAGGACTTCCTAGTCATCTCCACTCCTCAGTGGTCCTTGAGTTTCATTTGTGGAGTGCCATTTCAGCAATGCAAAAATACATGGTTATTGTTCCAATGTTATGGCCATCCATACACTTCTCAGGTCTGAGAAAAGGGTCTGTTTTAAAATCTTCGCGGTCTCTTCTGTTTTAAAATCTTCGCGGTCTCTTCCCACGTTGAGAGACTGCCCAGAACACTCTGGCTTTTTTGGAGAAATGGCCTTAATTTAAAGCAAGAACAGACCGGCGGTTCTACTGCCTGGTGTTCTCTGGCTCTAGGTGCCGAGCCCTCCCTCGCATGGTCAGAGGGCGGGCGCTTAGGAGGCGTGTGTGTGTGTGTGTGTGTGTGTGTGTGTGTGTGTGTGTGTGTATTGAATCACTGGTCCTAAATCTGATACAGAGTTACGCACGGTCCAGAGGAATTAGCATCAAGCCACACCCACAGCACAGACCTTGCCTTGAGCACTTCTTTCTTGTACCAGGTTGTACCTAGGGGGCTTGGGAATCCTGTCTTCTAAAAGTACCGGCTGTAAGTCTACGGGCAGCTAATTTGTGTACAGGGGGTCCAACCAAGACACAGATTTTCCTGACAATTTAAGAAAGCCACTTGAAGATTTAATTTCACGTTCTGTTAACAATCTGTTGGTTTGGTGAGTGTCATTCCTCATATTCAGTTATCTAATTAACTTTTAAGCCAGAACATGCCCAGTGATGAAATACTTTGAGATACAAACAGTTGTGCATAGGCGAATGCCCTCCAAATTCTTTGTAATATTTTGACCCCAAAGTTTTCCTGTATTGGACCTATTTTCATCTCCCCAGACCCTATAGTGGGTAGTAATACTAGAGCACTCCCAAGGAAGCGTGCCCGCAACTTCCAGCCACCAGCTCCCGGCGTCTCTCAGCTGTGCACACGCACCGGTTTCCTTTTTTATTCGCGGCGCCGCCGAGGTGACTGCGGAGGGCAAGGGCAGAGGGTCTCTCTGGCGGGCCTCGTCTTCTTTGGCGGGATAGGCGTTTGCTTGCTTGGTTCCGAGACCGCCGCAAGAAAGGAGACAGGTTTCCCCTAGGCGAAAGGGGATGGGAGGGTACCTAGCCCGTAGGTTCAAACTTTCTGCCAGTGCCCTTTTAACGGTTGAAGAGAGGTCTGGGGACAAGTGTCTTCCGAAGGGGGCTTCAAGGACTGATCCCCCTTCTCTCCGGCCCCGTGTCCCTGGTATGGGAGAGAATGTGAACTCTTGCTTTCTTGGCGCGCCTGGGAGTTTCTCAGCAACCCAAACTTTGCCGGCACCCGCAGGCCGGTAGTAGACTCAGTTTTGTAATCTCACTTCGAAGCTTCTCCGGTGGGGGCTTCCAGTAGTCGGCTGATCAGCACCCCCCCTCCGGTCTCAGCCACGACTCAAATAAGAGCATTTGGCTGCTAGACACGGGGAAAGAGTCTGCGTTTGACAGAACCGCCGCAGGAGCAATCACGTTTCACAGTGGTGAATTGAGTCGACACAGATTGACTTTATTGATAAAACAGTATAAGCATTCCAAAATAAGTCATCGTTTAAAAAAATAATTCGTTTTTTAATACTAAAACAACACACTTAAATCCGTTTTTAATTTATAAATTAGAATTCAAAGTTGAGTGGTGGTGATGTAAAAATAATTTCCCCTTGAAATGTTCCCTGAGATGGGACCACAAGGTTTTTCGTGCGAGACCGAAGCTTTCCTTAGGAAAAGTTCAACTTCTTTTGGGGGGGGCCTCCAGGAAGCGGTGGGCGGTGCGGCTCCCCGCGCCTGCGCTAGGAGGAGAGGAGCGCCTGGGTCCCCACCTGGAACGTGCGCTCTGGGCCCTGAAGATGCGCGCAAGCCAACTAGGCGAAGTCGTGCTCTGGCTACTCAACCCCTTTTAGTATGCCGCGCTGTTTAATAGGTCCCCCTTCTTACCTAGTGATGTCCAGGCCTTAGTACCACTGGACAGGACCTGTGTCTGAGCTCCCCTCCCCCCAGCCCTCCTGGAGAAGGTGAATTCGCAAACACTTTTGCTTTGCCCGGTGCATTTTGGTGACTGGTATGTTTTTCTGAAGGTTGCATCGGGAGATACTGCCGAGAATCTTGGACAATACGGGACAATTTCTGTTTCCTCCCGGTCCTTCTCTGCTTTCCCATATGTTCCCAGGTCTTTCTCAACTGTGCTACTACCACAAAAAGTCGAGGTCGCCCTAGGTTCTGGAATCACCTCGTGGCTAGGTTGGGTGCGTTAGGGAATGAGCGGCCTTACACACTAGGCGCTTTCTCCTTGTACCCCCATCTGAGGTCAGTCTCTGGTGTCCCACAACTTCAGAGCGTCCCCTCAAAACTCTCTGGAGAGGACATTTTGTCAGTGGTCCGGACTCACATAGGGGCGTAGTTGGAAAAGTTGTCCGCATCCCCACGCGAGAGCGCATGCTGTATACTGGTGCCCACACCCGGAGGCAACAACGCGCGCGCGTCCGCGACCCCCTTTCGGGTTCCCTTACAACTTGCGTAAGGAGTCCAAGGCCATTGTGCCAGAGTGAAGGACTAGTCTGGTGGCAGGATCCGGGCAGTGCCTGGAGCGGCCTCGGGGCCGCTGGGAAGGTCATCCTCGGGAGAAGGAGGTCGGCAGCAGCGCGATCCAACCCTGCTCTTGTCTTAGCGTGTCTAGAACCCGCCTTTGCTGAAACCGGGCAGCTGTTCTGCAAGTGCTGGCATCCACGGGAGGTCCTCGTACCTTCCCTCCGCTGGTCCTTCATTGTTCTTCCTTATTTTCATCTAGACTCGTGTTTAGGGAGAGTAGGATTTCCAAGCCACGTTCAACTTGTTTTAGCAGACATAATGCAAATACAGGCTTCTGTCTGAGACTTCCGGAAACGGAGGGTGGGCGGTGGGTGAGAACTTTGCAACAAAGCGTGGAACTTCCAGAGGGACTGAGCCTGTTGAGACTTCCTGGCTCTGGAAGCTTAAAGAAGAGGATTGTATCGACAGCCTCAAATTAAATTGGAATTTTGATTAGAGCATGAGATTAGGAGTGAAAGGACTCTTCATCAGTAAGCACCAAGTAAGATAGAGTTTTTGAAACAAGACCCTTGAATGACTGGGGTTTGCAAAGTTATTATAATTCGCTATTAGGATTTTCTCCCGGGAGAAATGAAAAAGAAAGCATAGAAATTAAAAATGCTTTTACAAGATAGGAACTATGAGAAGTCTAAGTACTGATTGCTGAAACTTTTCTCGGGACACAATAAGAAATAATTTCTAAGAGCAGGTCTCTGTTCAAAAGTTTTTCAGCTGCTGTTTATGAACGAGACTGGGTGGTGTGGTGGTGCTGTGTGTGAAGCAACCAACTCCTCACTCAACAGACCTCAGCATCTTTTCATCCTGTGACCCACTATTTGCTTGAAGCCCTTTAATTAGTTATCAAACAGGAGGAAGGTCAGGGAACACGTGCAGACAATGGCCCCCTAGGTGTTCTTCAACAGTTTTTTCCTAGGAAGAGAATGGCCAGCAGAGAAGGCATCCAGGTAGCCAGAAAGAAGGAGACACAGTGGTCAGTCCATTGTCTACTCAGCCTAGTCAAGCTAGAGTCAATTAGAAGGAAGGAAGCAGAAGCCTTTGTGGGAAATGAGTAGCAACAGAGATGCATGATGACAAACCACACTGAAAGAGAACTGAGGAGTCAGAAGAGGAAATTTACAAGATATATTTAATCAGAGTGTAGGGTTGAAGGCAAGCAGAGATGAGAAGTCTAAAATGTCTTAGATGCAGGGAATGGCTGGGTACCAGCAGCCATGTGAATGAGTTCTAAGAAAAAGAGAGAGAAAGGAGAGTGGATGAACATCCCATGTAAGAAAGGTATTAGAATGACGTAGGGGTGGGTGGTTGCCATGGATTTAAGAGCAGTATCTGAGGACTGTGTGACTTTGAGGAAAGGAAGTTAATGGGACCCACTCAGGGGCTTCAAGTTATGTAACAAGAGAATTAAAAAGAACAAGTCTATTGGCATGGAAAGTTATATCCTATGACATTACACTGTAGCTTGAGGTTGTTTCCTCAGAGGACTGAGATCTCCAGCAGGACTCCTTTAAAGACTGGGGCCATTGGCAATGCAGAATGAGATAGCAGGCAGGGGTCTTACTCCACAGTTTGAGGTTCGGCCATTATAGTAACTTCTACCACAGGTGAAAGTCAGATCCTATTTGATATAATCCTCTGAACTCTAAACTGTGAGGGTAGCATATTTTATGGATGATTAGAATATTGAAAAATAACTCATTGTGCAAATACTTGGAATCATCAGACTTTTAATTCAGAGTCAAACATGCATTTTAAGCTCCTTGATTTAGCACTGCCTCAGTAGGATTGGACCCACCCCACTGTTTTATAGACAACACATAAGAATTTCTCATCTGTGGACCTGAAAGGCTGTTTCTTTTTTTTAATAATTTATTTTTATTTTATTTGCATTGGTATTTTTCCTGCATGTGTATCTGTGTGTGGAGTCAGAGACAGCCGTTAGCTGCCATATGGGTGCTGGGAACAGAACCCAGGTCCTCTGGAAGAGCAGCAGTTACTGCTCTTAACCACTAAGCCATCTCTCCAGCTCCGAAGGCTACTGTTTCAAGTGTATTTAGATCACTGACATGAAGTCCAAGTGGAATCGCCACAGCAGTACAAGACTTTTGTTCTTCCATGTTGGGGTTAGAGCTTACCATGTAGCACAGGCTGACCTTGAACTCATGGTCTTCCCGCTTTAGTCTTCTTGGAATCACATCATGTGCCATCATGCCCAGCTTCTTGTGACAGTTTAAATAGGGCATGATTTTCACAGTGAAGGAGTTTACAGTTGTCTACTTATTACCCAAGAAAATAGTGGAGTGATGGTTGCACACCTTTATGTCACCAAGAAAGTCTTTGCACCCAGGAAAGATAAAGAGTGTTTTCTTTCCTTAAGATGTTTGAATTCTGCTGTATCTATCATCTGATTTCCACCCAACCTCTGAGGTTTGTTTGTTTGTTTGTTTGTTTTTGGTCAGGAAGACTGCAGTGAATGGCAGAAAGTTGGTTCATGGTAGTCCAGTTCTGAGCAGGCCATTTAGTAAAACCCCAAACCTTGCTCTGCATGCATCCTGTACTCTTCCCTTTACTTCTGTGTCTTGTATCTATGGTGCTCAAGTGGTACGTGGTACTTTTTTTTTCAAAGCTGCTCTCACAGTCTACCAAATGGTACAAATAGATGTTGTTGAGAGAGCTGAGCAGAAAGTAATATTTCTATAGGAGGCTCTCTGCATCTAGCTTGGTGTGGTTAAAGGGTAGCGAAATAGCCTTATTATATTTCAAAATTTATTAGAACATATACACTGGCAAACAAAATATGGTGGATTCAGGTCAGCTGTTTGCTTATACAATAGATTTTGTTCAGCTTTGACATTTAATTTAAGCTTCAGTTATCTGAGGGCTGGGGATAGGATAAGCATGTTCTGCATGTGTTACGCTTTTTGTTTTATAAAACTCACTTGTCTGCAGTTATTCAGAAATAATTCATGATCAGAGGCTTAGTGACAAGGAAGCCTGGTGACATGTTCTGAAATAACTCTGAAACGTTGAATAATGGAGGCCCTAAGAGACATTTTTATTTTTGAGAAATAAAGATGGCTACATTTGGTTCCCTCTGCTCAGTTATCCTTCTTGCATGCCGAATTGATTTGGCTAAATACGTGCTCCCAGAGATACATAATGAACACATCCAGTACCAGGGGTTTGCACAATGGGCCCTGCTCTGAGCAGTGCTGGGCAGAAGTTGCAGTATGGGCTACATGTGTGGAAACAATCTCGCAAAAATTTGACACACCAGTGACTTATTTTTAATATATCTGAGAAAAATAAAGTCTGCTGCTGTAAAATCTGCGCTTGCAGATGTGTTAGCCCTAAATAACCTTTAAAATTGGCCGTGGTGTGGTGGGAGATGTTGATATTCATGAGTGTTTTGACATGTTTGACATTTTATATATGGTGTACTGCTCTGTCTGTCTTACATCTTCCCCCCACCCGCCGCCCCAATAGTGCTTTTTTCCTTACTAAAATGCAGCTTTCGGTGTTTGGATTTGGTGGCTACAAGGCTGCCTGCCCGATGACTGATCTGTTTGTTATTTATGCAAATGGTGCTTTAAGGAATTAGGTTATTACAGCTTTTCATGATGCGAGTGAGAAAAGAGGGCTTTATAAAGAGAAGCTAGATTCTGAGTTCTTAGAGAAGCGGTGGGGGAGAAGACGGCTGTGTGCATGCTTCTGTATGGGAAAGCTTGCTGCCACGCTGGGTTCGCAAGAAGGAAAAAGGAAACTGTGTGGAATGATTATATGCATGGGAGCCAAGGAATTTGTGCACCATAAGCTGGTGTAATGAATAGAGGTTTTGAAATCAGTCTGAGCAGTATGTAAGATTGTCCTTTATCCATTTATTATTTATTTATTTATTTTTGGAAAGGGCATGAAGCTCCTTAGGGGGAGGGCTTTCCTCTTGAACTGAGATACCCAGGTGTCCCTGATAAGCATGCTGTAAGAAAATCCACACTTATGCCTGTGTAGAATCAGAGATTTCAACAGCTCCACTGCACAAGGTAGGCTTGCTGCTGTGGTTGCCTTGCTTTGTGTCATTTCCAAGTTCTTCTTCAGGCTGAACTCAGTCCATAAGTTCCAAACTCATCTGTGCTAAAGTATTTTTCAAAATTATGTGTAACATGCTACTAAGAGAAGTAAGTAGCATTTGTCTTTATCTCTTGTCCTTGACTGTTAAAAAGACAAGAGAGTTTGAAAAGCATTGCTACCAGATTTGATCCTGCGCAGCACGTAAGCATTTGCGCAGCACATTCAGTTTGTCCTATTCAGACCATCTTACGATCGACATGGCTGGAAGTTGTGTCGTTTGCAAGTAGTATGTTGATATTTTTATCTTTCCCCCTTTTAAATTCCATACCGCTAGTAAGGTAACTTCCAACCAGACACTATTTTCTTTAAGGCTGTAACTGACTCTAAGGTTTTGACATTTTTCTGTCCCAGATATTTCTCTTGTTTTTAATCTCCACTTGTTGGCCCATGCCAGAACAGCACAGGGCCCCCAGGTGGAGGGCAGAGGGCAGCTTTCTCTGTCTGGGGTGCCAGCATAGCTTTTCCTCTGGAGTGGAAGTCTCACGGGCTTTTTCCTTTCACCCTGTCCCTGGAGATGAACTCGTTACCCCCATGACATACATAGCAGCTACAGTTCAGGTTTGACAAGAATAATGTAAGTTTACTTTCAGTGTGCACACATATTTAATGCCGCTTCTTGCAATTCAAATGATAGCAAGAGACCAGCTTCCGTACACTCTGCGGAGTATCCTCCTGGGTTCTCTTCTCTCTTGATCAAGTCTCCTGCTTTCCTTAAGGCTCTTCTTGAACAACATTTCCTTCATAACACACAGACAGCAAAGAACTTTAATATCAAAGGTGCAGTGCGGTTCTTTCAAAAGTACTATTTTGATTGTAGAACAACATGAACGATCATAGTTTGACACTAACAAGATCGTGAATCTCATTTTCAGTGTTATGAGCTGGGAAAGATGCAAGGCCCCTCTTGAATGTGCAGTGTTTTGTATGCTTAACATTGCTTTCATCAAAATATGTGCTGTTGATTCATTCATTATGTTTCTTGTCTGTACTTAGCTGAAAAAGAAGCAACAAAAAGAAAACCCAGTGCTCATCTTTTCTGAGTTAATTTCCCTTAACATGTATTCAAAATAAGCACTCCAATATAGCATGATGTAAAATAGTTAAGGAATTTCATGATTGTAGGAAAGTTCATGTGGGTGAGACAGGTACCATTCACTAGATTACAGGTAGTGGAGGATGATGGAAAAGGCAAGATACTACAAACAAGAAGCAGTAAATGAGCACCTTTTCCAGTTCCGTAACTTGAATACAAATACTCGCATTATGTAGACATATTAATAAATTTTGATGATAACAGTGAAAGAAGACTATAAATATGGAAACTAGGCATATTACTGAACCTATATGATTTTACAATGAGTTCTTATTATTTTTAAAAGTCTGGATGCTATAGCTTTCACTTAGAGAAATCAATATTGCCGGTGCTATGAATAGCCTAATCATTTCTTTTCCTCTGGCTAATAGCAGCAACTTCCAAAATTGAAGACTGAACCATAACAGTCAAACTTAACAACCTTCTGATCAAATCACAAAACTGGTGACTAAAAGGAACATGAAACCCATGCTACAGTTTCACAGAATCCTATTTGAATCTTATTCAGCTTAACACAGCACAGTCACATGTGGGTGGAAAGACCTTAAGTAAAGTGAGCTGTTTTCTAACAATAGGCTGACCATATAGGGTGATTCAGTGGGGGGTCCTGTTATAAGGGTTTTAATTTAACTTTATCATTGATAACCCTTCTAATGTGTAAAGATCATATCCATTACACTACATATGGCACTGGATGGAGAAATTGGCCAGACTGGAGAAATACAACAGCACAAAGAAAGGTCAGACACACACGGAGGAGAGAAAGCTTTTCTTAGAGGAGGAAGATGAAAGCAAATTCATCTAATACATGCCTTAGCATAACAAATTTGAAATACAGAGTACAGCTGGGAAAGAAATATTTGCAAAGTGCTCATGCTTGAAGTGAAGGTCAGGAAAGAAAAGTTAGGTGGAAATAGTCTCTGTCAAGCCATTCCAAAATCCTTACATTTTTGAAGCATCGTGCCTAAGGATTTCTCACCATCAAAAGAAGCAGGATGATAATCATTTTCTGAAGAAAGTGTTGCAGGATCTAGCAAGTCATCCTGAACTTCCTTGCATATGAGGGATGCTGATGAACTGGATGGACTTCAGAGAAGCAAGAAAAGTGATTAAGGGCTCGAGCAACTGATTTATGATGAAAGATTTTAAAAAGCTTACTTGCCCAAATAAGACTAGCAGGGAGGAGAGACAGCAAGTATGTATGAGTACCTGGAGAGTATGCATACAAAGAGGAGAGATGGATTATCAGGTTGGCCCAACATGGCAATAACTCTAAGGTAAGAGTGAAAACAATGGACAAAGTTTGGTGGAGTCTAAAAAATAATTTGTGGGCTGGGTGGTGGTGGCACATGCCTTTAACAGAGGCAGAGGCAAGTGGATCTCTGAAGACCAGCCTGGTCTATAAGAGCTAGTTCCAGGACAGGCTTCAAAGCTACAGAGAAACCCTGTCTCAAAAAAAATTGTGTATTGTTATGTATAAAATAATGGAAGCAGCTTTTAAGGTTGAGTAAAATTTAATTTTTCTTTTGAAAACACAGAAAGGAACTACATATTCCCCACTGTTAGGAAACTTTTAAATGAGGAGGAGGTGGAGGAGAAGGTAGAAGAGGAGGAAAGACTCAGTAGTTCAGTTTAGAATGTGATCAGTTTTGTATGCAGCTGAGATTAAATAAGACACACTGGGATAAAGTCAGAGTGGATCTTCTTCCTCTTTTTTTTTCTTTTTAAGACAGGGTTTCTCTATGTATCCCTGACTGTCCTGGAACTCTGTAGACCAGGATCATCTCAAATGCAGAGATCCACCTGCCTCTGCCTCCCGAGTGCTAGGACTAAAGGTTTGTACCATCAGTGACCATCAGAGTGGATCTTGAATGAAGGATCACCCCATTTTCATAGGTCCTACCAGCAGAATACCCTCAGCCTACCCTGTAGAGTAATCTCACCAAGAGGATTATAGTATTCTTATTTAGAAAAAGGTTCCCTCATGTAGGATAATCTGTTCACAAAATGATATTGATAAGGACAAAACTCATTATCAAAGTAATAAGAGAAATAAGATGTGTTCTTATTTTTTTCTATCTGGTTTTCTTTCATGCGCCTCTGAAACACTGTGGCTTATCTTGGAAGGAAAAAGAATGAGCAAAATGAAGTATTCATGCTAAAGTACAGTAAGCTTGGAAGGAGCTGATGCCTCAAACTCTAGGGACAGTAAACCAGGAAGATCATGAGGCTAGTCTGTGCCCCATAGTAAGACTTGCTCTTAAAAAAACCGAGGGAGAGGGGCAGAAGCATGGAAGTGAGGGAAGAGATGTTGCAAAGCAATCTGTTGTAGAGCAAAGCAAAGTGTCAATGAGGACTATACATTGATTTTCAGACATTAGTGGAGGATAGAGAATGAACCAAAGGCCCACTTTCCCTCCTGCTTCCTCTGCTTTAGAGAGAGAGCGATTGCCCTGCCCTGGAAGATGCAGTGGGGTAGAGAGATGCAAAAGAATTGCATTAACATCAACTCGCCCTTCTTTATGCAATTGGAACCTGCCTGCTGTCAGGCTGCCGAGGAGCCAACATATGCAGGCTTCCAGAGCTGTGCTGCAGAAGGCTATGTGTAATCATTTCTGGATAACTTCCTACGTATGATTCCATGATCACGCTTGCTGATATTTCCTCTCTCCCTCTCTCTCTCTCTCTCTCTCTCTCTCTCTGTGTGTGTGTGTGTGT
>LOJH01015754.1:9825-23241 GCA_001685095.1 Ellobius talpinus | reverse complement strand
CCTATAGGAGTTAGTTCTCTTCTACCATGTGAGTCTAGAACGCAGGTCATCAAATTAGGTGGCAAGTGTGTTATCCTCTGAGCCACCACATCAGCCCTGTTTCATTTCCTTCAGACCAGATGCATGCTAGACATCTATGATGGCTGAATTCCAAAACCCAGCGAAGAGCTAGGCTTGTATTCACAAAGGAACCAGGTTCCTTCTGTTTCCTTCATCGCATCACTTCTGTGATCGATGGTGGAGAAGCAGCTGAAATCCCACACAACACAGAAAATGATCTATGAAGGATTCAAGGTTCAGAACCCTTTGAAACTGGAGTGATATCTCTCTCTCTCTCTCTCTCTCTCTCTCTCTCTCTCTGTGTGTGTGTGATGTGTGTGTGTGTGTTTGTGTGTGTGTGTTTTGCTCAGGGACATTCTGAATATCCTCTTTTGTTTTCAGAAGGACAGTTTTGTTTTTCCTATAATCAATTGAGAATGTCTCAAGAGCCTTCTGTATGCAGGGAAAGGTCATGAAAAATGAAAATGATTTGGCCATTAGGTCAGTAAGTTTTGAATAAGAATTCAATTCCAGTTTTATTCACTTCCTGAGTAAGATTTCTTTGAAATTTAGTAATGAGAGTTTTACTATAAAATCTCTATCTATTCACTGTATCCAAGTAAGCACATGACATTATTTAACCTGTATTGTACATTGGCAAAACTCTGTTTTCCCTAGTTTTATGACCCTCCAAGACATCTTGATGGTACTTGCTATGTATTTTCAGAAAGTACTCACCTAACTATATGAGAAGTTTTGTTAAGAGTCTCTCTTTCCTATTAGCATGATTTCAGTGAATAGAATTTCACACTAGACAACTGTATTTTACTATAACTATTTACAGTGGTCTTTCTAGTCTTTTTTCTTCCTTTCATTTGTTACTTCTTTTAAGAAAAGAAAACCTAACATTGTACATAAGCATAGAGCATGCCCATATTTGGGAACTACTCATCAAGCATGTAAGCTGTGTCTGCAATGCCCACTCCTGTTACAGTCACAGAACAGACCTATTCTAAATAAATCACACCCAGATTAAAAAGGGGATGGGAGAGCAGTGTCTAAGTGGTAAAATATGCAAGCAATTTCGAGGAAAATCTTTGTGATATAGAGATTATTGCTGTCTTGGGCAAGAAGGAATGTGAAGTTAGATTGCGGCAGTGCATACAAGCATCTTTTGGAATGTGAAAAAAGACCAGCAAATACTTGAGTAAAAAACAATGAAGAGAAGCTGTCTTCTTATCCTTCACACACCAATAAATCAAACCTACATACTTCTCCTCAATAAAAGTGTTATACCATATTACCTTGTAAAATTAAACTTCTCCTTTAACAAACAGACCCTTGGGTACATTCCTGTTTGGGTTGACCTTCAGGAACTGTGATAACATCTGTAGTCAGGAATCACAGATCTTGGGTTTTCAAATTGTTGCACGTGGTTCATTTAAAATAAGCATATTTTAATAAAACAGTATTTATCTCAACTTCTATACTGAAATTTAGGAAATAGCTTTTCTAGGGAACTTATTTTAATCTGAAAATTATATTTTATGATTATATGAGTTTAGGACAACTACGCCATGTGTTTTCTTAATGTAATGAAAAAAATCATTCTTGTTACAAAGCAAATTATACATACTGTTGCTGAAAAACCTTGTATTAACTGGGAACAGAAATGGGGGTAGGGGAGCCAGTTATCTGTATTCATTTCTATCTTCACACAACTTGACCTTATTACAATATGACTTTTGAACACATATTAGGTATTCTAGTCCATTTTTATTATTCAGCAAGATAGACAAGAAAGTATCATGTGTGTTGTGGTGAAAAGAACATTGAGTTAAGAGACTGAAGACCTTGCTGAAGGCCCGACTTTAATTCCTACAAGGCATGTATGTTAGTTTGGAGAATGTGATTAAACATTCAGTGTTGAGAGCATCTATATTAATGTGTTATTCAGATACAAATTATCAACATCACATTATGCAGGAAATATATAAATTGCTCAGAGATGAATTTATATGAGCCATAAAGATTTTTAAGAGATTAATTTTTCAACTCAGCTTTACTGTCTTTGTAATAGTTGCTACCAGAACATACCAAGTACAGTGATTTACAAAAAACCCGCTTCAGATCTATTGTAACTCATTTCTGTGAAAGAAGTGACTCACAATTATGCATATACATGCACACCACAGAAAGGAAGGTGAGCAAAAATAAGTTATTTATCAAACTTGTCACCTTTAATGATATACACAGCTGCTGTCACTGAAGGATCCTTGCTGCTTGATTTTCAAGGGCAGGCCTGAGGCTGCTGTTTGCTTTGTCTGAGTATGTGGGTTACTCCAGTTGATATTCTGGCCTGTGTCTGTATACGTGAATCCAAGGAGCACTTAAATTTCCAGATATTTCAAGTGTTTTCTTTCCAAATGGCATTTCTAATTTGAAATATAAACTCATCAACTCGAAATCCAAGTTCTTTCCTTAACTACATCAATTGCTTTCTCTCTGTTCTTCAGCATGCACTCTTTGTTCCAGACAAAGTGGTCAGGGAAAGCATGCCATCCACATCATTTGCCTTTCTCTTCCCCATGGGGATGTTCTGCTCTCCCTGATCCAATCTCATGCAAAAAGCATTTCTGGATAAGTTTCAGGTCAAAGCACCGTTTCGGGCTTTGTCAAGACAGCTAAAGTCGGTTTTTCTTTACTATATTAATTTAGGAAATGTCTCATAAATGATCTTCAACTTGTGATAGTTTCAGTTAGAATTTTGCAAGTTTTGACTTTTTAGCGTGCAGGTGTTGTAGGTTCAGTAGAAAGGAGCATCTATTGGGAATCTGGATATTTCCCCAAGTGAACACTCAAGGGCATGATACTACTTCCCTGTGCTGGGCAGTGGCAGCAAGCAATAGCTCCCTGTCCAATGCCAATCACAGAAGGAAACAAGCAATGCACAGCCTTGAGCTGTCGCTAACCTGTGGTACTGGGCTATCTGACAGGGTAAATATACTAAATACATTTTAACTTACAATGCTTTTAGTTAAAACATACATTTTTGGACCTAACTAGATCATAAATAAAGCTACATGTTTCTTGACTCTTGTTTTCCCTAAGAATCACCTATGTTTATTTTTAAATTTTTAATTTGGAATTAATTTTGACAACAGCTATTCTTAACTAACAAACCACAAGCCTAATCTATTCTTTTTTTTAAAAAAATACTTTTTTGGGAGTGTGCCATTGCATATATTCTGCCCATGCCTAACCACACAACGTTTTCTTTATCAAAAAAAAGCCCAATACAGAAACAAAACCCAATAAAGTCAATAAAACAAAATAAAAAAAGATTCCCCCCACACGCACAAGGAAAAGTAACCCCACCAAGCGGTACACAATAACAGTACCCAAAACCTGTGGAATCCATAATATGTTGATTGAGTACTTCTTAACATGAGGACCTTCCTGGAATGGGTGAAACACCCAGTGTCATTTCCTTGTAGGAAACTGATTTTCCCACTCTTATCAGGTATAAGTAACAATTCAGCTGTTAACCTTATCCTTGTGGCCAGATTTTCATTCATTCATTCATTCATTCATTCATTTTTAAAAATATAATAAGATAAAACAGAAATTATTATATTGAAGTTGGACAAGATAAAACAATCAAAGGAAAGAACCCAAGAGAAGACACAAGGAGAGACCTACTTGTTTGCATACTCAGAAATCCCATATAACCTAGAAGTTATAATATATACTTGACTTTAAGGCTCCTCTACCTAACCAGTGTTTAGATGATGCTTGGATATTGAAAGTGTACAATTTCTTTTATTTATTCCAAGTAGCTAAAGAAAGCTTACAAGGCTCAAAACAAAACCTTAACAAATGTGTAGACAAGAAATTAACAAATAAGAAGCTGGAGATGTAACAAGCATCCACTCTTCCAACTCATTAAACACTAAACTTTGGGAAAAAAGGATATAGAAAATTTCTTTGAAAATTGATCTTATTTTGTTACCTCATAACATCAAGATTTGTTGCAGAGAACTTGATAAAATGTACTTAATGATGAGAAGGAATTGATCTGAGAAGTTATGCTTTATGAATAATGAAAAATGTTGAGGAATGGATGAGAATCGTCATGTTTTTCAAGAGTCTGAGCACTGCTGGAACCATTTTCACTGCATTTTATCTATTTCCTCAAGATCTTTAGCTATGAAAATGATTGTGTATGTGAGTGTGTTGCCTGAATGTGTAGCATGTGCATGCCTGGTGCCCAGAGAGGTCAGAGAGGATGTAAAACCCATACAACTGGATTTACAGATGATTGAGAGCTACCATATGTGGGCTGGAATCAAACTCATGCCTTCTGCAAAAGCAGCAAGGACTTGTAACCACTGAGATGTCTCTCTAGTGCAATAAAATAAGAAATTTTGCTTTGAAAATTTTAAAATGAAATCGCTATTTGAAAAATGGATATATTGTCAAAGTTTCAACTAAATATTTAACCTTATAACCAGAGACTGTGCTATCATCAGTTTTGGTCAAAGAAGCTATTTGATGTGAACACGGGTTAGTGTAGAGCCTCATGGGTGGTGAGAAAGTAATGAGAACAAGCGACTGTCATGACATTGACTTTAAAAGAAACACATATCAGGCCCTCTAATACTTAGGGAACACTCAGGAAGAACAGGCAGAAACAATGTAAGTGATATATGTATGATAAGAAGCAAAGGTCTGAAATGCACTCCTGTAGGTTTAACATGACCATGAGCTTGTTACTTCACAGACCCTGCAGCTGTCTGACCATAGTTGAGCCTATAAACATATAGTCATAGATGGGGGAAGATCTCCATCAGCACCATCAACTCCTTTAACCCTACTTAGGGAGAGCTATTGGCGGTTGGGGATACTGAGGAGAGGGAGTCATTCTCTTTATTAATGTAACTATTGATGAGCTATTTATACTTCCATAGATAGCTTCACATCCATGCCTATTCTGTCAGCATGCTTAAACTCAGAGGTCGCATAGTAAAAACAAAAGCAAAACAGAAACAGTTGAAAGTGGGAATGGGGCTAATGAGTTAGGTTTAGGAGAAAGAGGAGACAAATGTCACCAAAGTGTGTTATATATGTATATGGCATCACTGAATAGTAAAGTGTTTAAAATTATTAAAAATGACTACAAAAGACAAAAAGAAATCCTTCCAAAATAAATTAATTAAGATCTTCCAAAGGGGTTATAACCAACCAAAAACATATGGTCACCAAGATAATTTTGATTTACATGCTTGTCTACTGAACAACTGCTTTGATTTTTTTGATAATATATGGACCAAGTGAAAAGCTGTTATGAAATCATAGCAAAAGTTAGCAAGTTATTTTTAACACTGAAATATCTGCAAGTTTTTATTTTTTCCCATCTTGTTATGGAATAGGCAGGAATGTGGCAGTGGCAACACTACATATTACCTATCATAATACCCCTCTCCTTCATGTCAGGAATGGACTAATCCCAAATTTGAGTAAAGCCTGTTATAAATGCTTTATTTTTCACCCACAGAACTAGTAAAATTCAGTAAGTTTTCATGCTTTCTAAGTGATGTGTGAACTGTACTTGACACTTTTATAAATGAAATTGCTTGTGTCCATTCCCATTTGTCTCCCAATGAAGAAGTCTGTAAAGAGAATAAGATGCCTGTGATCCAACTGTGGTCAATTTGTATCTGAGTGATAGAATCTGAGGAATTCAGAAGAATGGGGTAGAAGACTTTAGTGAGGAATAGATTCACTGATCCATCCTGCTCCCTGTCTCCCTGCATGATGTCTTTCTCCTCCTCCTCCTCATTCTTCATTTTGATTGTTTTATTGGTTCTTTCTTTCCTTCCTTTCTTCTTTTCTTTCTTTTTACTTTTGGATACAGGGTTTCTCCATCTACTCCTGGCTGTTCTGGACCTTGCTCTGTAGAGCACGCTAGCTTCAAACATACAGAGATTTCACCTGCTTCCTCTGCCCAAGTGCTTGGTCAGTAAATATGCATTTTTATTAAAATTCCATTTTATTTGGTTTGTCGAGAGAGGATTTTGTGGTGTCTATGCCTTGACACTTCATCTGAGCTTTGTATTGTATAGTGTTCTTAACAGCACATAAAAATGGTTATTTCCTTATTAGTTATCTTTAAACTATGTATACATCTTGCAACATCATTTTATTCTTTAAAAGTGCAATAAACACACTAACAGTACAGTATGCTCCTGAATACCGTTCTCTTTCTGTCTACAGAGTCTGCCAAAGGCCAGATGTTGAAGCATTATACTCTGGGATTCTGTGATGCAGTTGGGAGGTAATAGAGTCCTGACTATATACAGCCTATCTGAAGAGAGCTGGGTCACTGGAACACACAGCTGAAGGAATATGAGACTCCAGACCTTCTTCTTCCTCTGCACTCAGGTTGTCATTATGTAAGGACGTCCTCTGGGTCACAGCCACCATGTGCTATTCCCCTGGAGGCCCCCGAACAACTGTGTCAACTGACTACGAAGTGAAATCTGAAACGCTGAGCCAAAGTAAATCTTTCTATCTTTTAATTGGATTTTTCTCAGGTATTCCATAGCAGAAAGGCAACCTTACACAAATGTTTGTCTTACAATTATTAGAATGTAGAGTTTCAGTGCCTTTTGTCTGACCAGAGAATATGATTGAGCACATTATATTAATCCTTGCAAACTCAGATTCCTCTTAATCAAGCATTTTTCAACACCACCTAATAAAGTGTCCAGTTTCTGTCTTACCTTCAAACTAGAAATGATATTCTGTCTTTATCAGGTATGTGCTCTGATAGCAATGTTAATAATAGTGCTATAGTTAAAATACTAAGTAATAAGTGGATAACAAGGGCTTATAAAAATCTGATAATGATAATCAGCTCAGAACTGGTTAGAAGTTCAGACAGGAAGGGGACAGCTGCAGAAAACAGATGCATTTCTGACAGCCATTTTTAAACCTAGCATCATGATGATTGAAGCCTTATTCTGTATAGAATTCTCTATAGAAGAATGTGACAAGGTTATTTTGTCATTACTATCACTTATTAGATTTTTGTAAACAGTTAAATTTCTTAGAAAATATCCAAATTAATATAAACTAATCCTCTTAGACTACATTCTGTGTCATGAACAAAGGAATTATCATGAGCTTTGGGATACAGGAAACAAACTATGTAGTTTAGGACCCATAGGTCTTCAATGGGCCATATAATAAGTTTTACTGTAAGAAATAGCTTCAATGGCAGGAATGTTGGCAGTTCTAAATTAAATCAACTATTTTATTTATACATATGTGTTTATATATAATTCATAGTCTAACAGAGACTCTTTTAGATGTTAAAGATAAAACATTGGAACAAAGTTTCCCACTCCAATACTGTCCCCTTAAACGTTATACAGAGGTCGTAGAGTAAACAAAGACATACTGTGAGAAAAAGCTATGTGTAAATTGTGCACAGAGGCTAGGGACTATTTTTACTTAAGTTTTAGTTTCACAAGATCCCCAGAGAAAGACTTAACTAAGACTTTAAGCTGGACTAAAGATCTGGAGAAGTTCCTCATGCAACAGATGAATCAGCATCATATATGGAGGAGGCAAAAGGAAAGAACAGATTCTTCATATGGCATAAAGATGGAGCTGGCAGTATTAAGAGAGAATTCAGCCTGATGCTTCTCGTGGGGAAATATTTAAGAGGAAATAATTGGAAGACTAAGATCTGAGATTTGGATATGCTCTCTCTGTCCGATAGCCTGCAGAAAGCTTGAGGAGAAAGCTAAGTTAGAAGCTGAAGAAGAGGGCCCCAGCATAGCGGACGCCTGTCTTTGGTAGTCACCCTAAAAAAGCAGTAGCACAGGAGAGGTGAGGTCGCCAGAAAAAGCAGTCCAGGTGGCTGAAAGAAAATAGCAGGAACTGATCCTTGATGCAGTCCATTATTCTAAGCTTAAAAAGCAAAAACCACCAATGACCAAGACCCAGAATAACTGCTTGGGATTGAGGAAGTGATCAGGTGTGTGTGGTACTCTGTGTACATGCAGGATCTTAGAAGGAAAATGAAGTGATAAAATTAACTTATTCTATGTGCTTAATGTTATTGATATGCAAGTAATATGTGATATCAGCATTGATTACTGTCTGTGAACATTACTAAGGTATTATAGATTACTCAAAAGTACCAATTCCTATTCAGATAAATTCTTATATCATTTAAAAAATAAAGATATAATTATGTTAGAAATTGCTTTATATTTACATCTTAAACAGCATAAAGTTAATGTCATTAATTTGTACTTCTTTACATAAAGTATTATAACTGCTTAAGAGAAAGCTCTTCCTCATTCTGAAAGTAATTCCAAAATAATCAAATTCATATTATTGTATCTTTTTACATTTAATAAAAGATTTCACGTTAACACAAGTAATCTTATTTTTACATTTACTGAGAAGAGGATGCTATTGAAATTATGACATATCATGGATTAATGGTGCCACTCATTTCAGAGTTGTAGGGACAGGAAACTGGCATCTTCAGATCTGAGGTATTATTGTATTATCTTCTGTAAACAAAGATATACATCCTAAATGAGAAGTTTTTAACAAGCAACTATTACCAAAATTCAATAGCATGTGTATTTAATCAATTATTTTTTCTATAAATAGAGTTTAAACACTATATTTGGATAGAAGAAAAACAAAAACATCAAAGCATGTAAAATTAGATATACTTGTATTTTACAAATAATTTTAAATGATTAGTATATTATTATAGATTAATGTTAATGAATGTTCTATAATTTTAAAATGTCTATATGAAAATATTACTAACAGGGAAAATTCATTCTTATTAGAATAGTTTTAATCATTTGTCCAATATGAGCAAAAATATTCACTTTACTAAAGCTTATGCTAATGGAACAGAGCCAGAGATATGACTCAGCAGGTAGAGTGCTGGCCACTGAAGGTGACTGCTTGAGTTCATTCTCAGGACCCACAGTGTAGGAGAGAATCAACTCCAAGAAGGTGTCCTGTGACCTCTCTATGAGGAGCTGGAATGCCATACCCACTTTAAACAAAGGAGTAAACAAATGCAAACTTTTCGATGATTAAGTCCTAAGCCAGTCCTGTGAATGCTAATTTATTTATGAACCATTTAAGAAAATACTAAAAGGGCAACTTTTAGTTGCTCCAAACCATTCTCAGTAGTGTAGACATCACAAGGAAAACAATCGGCAGAGAGGCTACGTCACACAAAGCACAAGAATGTGATGAGTGTTACAAGCGAAATAGAAAAGATTCATCACGCTCACCTCAACCACAGTACCAATTCTCTCTGACAGAGTACAGCCTAGTTTTCAGTTCTTATTTCCTGACTCTGACATCTCTTATTTATTCCCTCAAATACATCTCTTACAGCATGCAAAGCAAGCAGATTATCAACCAGTTTTAATTATCTGGGGCTCCTTGTTAAGAGCAAAATCCACTTAAACCAGCTTTCCGCTGATTCTCGCATGGGAATGGCTTAAGAGAAGTACTAGTCATAATGATGACCTGGAATACTTGTTCCTTTAGAGCAAGGTTTGTATGCTTGGTATCCTAAAAATAATTCGAGATTCACTAAGAATCATTGAAACAAAGAAAAGAAAGTTTTGACTAGTTTCATACTGTTTGGAAACAAATTTGATACTTCTCAGCAAATCTGAATCCGTGATGTTAAAATTACAGCTACACAAAAAGAAGAAAATTAAGATATCATATTTTCATCCATTCTCCAGTTTAAATTGTTACTGTGAATTTTTCTGTATCTTTTTAGGTGTTTTCACTAATACATGCATACATGGAGATCTATTTTACAGCAGTAATTGAATTAAACATTATAATTTATAACCTGCTTAAGTGAATTGTCCTTATGTTTATTAACTATTTTGTTGTTTAATAATTTATCTACATTCATTATGAAGTTGATCTGAAAAATGTCCCTCACAGTTGGTTTTTCCAAGCCAGGGTCCAATGCAATATGACATCCTGTTTTTGTTGCGGCTCTTTCTTTTAAACCTAACACACAAGCCCCTCACTCACTTTTCCATCTTTTTCATGGCATTGGCTTACTGATGAGAGGGAAGCTCAACTTACTCCATAGAGTGCTTTAACCTCCTTCTATGCTCAGTCTCAAAATTGCCACAGTCCATAATCTGTTTCAGAACCAAATGTTAATGAAGTGCACAGTATGCTTCATTTCTCAAACATTCGCTGGAATCCAGAGAAAATCAATCATTGCACTATTGGGTATTCTGCACTGTTTTAAAAGATTGAGTGCTCCCTTGATCTCTCACCCTTGGAAGAAGGATGTGATGCTTGCCATCCCTGGCTGAGGATCACTGCTCTCCAGAAAGGATTGTGAAGATGTCCTAAGGACACAGCTTTAGCTATTACTTAAATGGACCTTCTTTGTGGTTTCCATAACCAAATCCCCTCCTGAAACCTTTCATCCATCAAAGTAAATCTGAATAATAACGTGTGCCTTTGCGCTGAGTAGTACCAGTTTACCTAAATTAATGTTTATTTAGTATCTAATAATGTTTTCTGCTGAGACAAACTGGACTCTGTTTTCTCAAGGCCTTTGCCAAGTCTCATAAATCTGGGGCAAGGCGTCCAGTGTTACCCCCACTAATAACCAAAGTGGCCACCCACAGAATAAACAAGGGCCTGTCTTTCCAGACATCACTGAGAGACTCTATGGGGGTACATTCAGATTTCTCGGTATTTATTTATGATGTGTGGAATGTACTTTGCACTCAAAGAATTAGAATTGGAAAAAAAATACAAAGTACACATTTAAACAGAGTTTCAGCATATACTTTTTAAATTTAATAGTGAACCCTCACCACAAGAAGGAAAGGTTAAAAAAAACTGTGTTTCTGTAAGGAATATATGAAGCAGCATTATACTTCAGTTGTTTGTTGTACGGTAGAATTTCTAAGCAATTACATACCAGTATCACCAAAAGAAAAAGCTTACAGGGTAATTTTTCCTCCATGTTAAAATTAAGTAATTCATTTATTCAATTGGAGTTCATGAAGTTGTTTTCTTTTAAGTATATAATAGATTCTTGAATCAAACGTTTCTAGTAAAGAATTTTGCAAGTACTTGGGTTTAAGAATAACATAGATTCAGACAGCTAATTCCATATGACTTTGATTGTTTTAACGTCCAAATTTCTTTCTCTGGACTAGGCATTACAACGTATTTTAAACTCTTTAATAAAAACTTTCTAAAGATGTCATAATTTATTTATAAAAGACACAGATCACATCGAGGGACTGAGGAATTCAGTTCATGGTGGTCCCATTTTAATTTAATCATTCTCCACGGTAATGCAGCATTTCCCCCAATTTGCATTGAACTTGAACCTCAAGAGCAGATCCAGGCAAATTTTAGAAAGAAGGGAAAAAAACTGATTTTGATATTTGTTTTATTTTAGAGATCCCAGAAAGAGTTTCCACAGAAATAGATATTCCAGAAGAGAGGAAAAGGAGACGACGTTTTTTGAGTGTCTAAAAGCCCAATAGATGTTTTCTTTAATTTTATGGTTTCTTTGCTTTTTCTCTAGAAAGATTCCCACACACAATATGATGTGACTAGACTAACCTCTCTGTCTTGGCTGGGTGATAGCTTCTCAAAATAAATATACATCTTATACATTCTTTTCCGGATTGTTTCTTTCTGAACCATACCCATGAGCTAAGATGGCTTTCTCAGGATGTGACAGAAGTTAAGACTGCCACCTTTGTCAAGAAAAGTGACATCTTGGGCTAGTTATAGCTTCAGGAACAGCCACGCCTTGCCCATCTTGAGTCAGAACCATCTCTATTAACAAATACAAGAGTGTATCTTGTAACTTACTATAATCTTGAAATAGTATTCTGGAGTTTGTGTAATTGTGCACATTCGGGTTTTATAACATTTTATGCAACAGAAAAAATATTTATGCCTTTTCTTTTTATGAAAACATACTTGCATCGTAACTCACAAAAATCTAGCTGGAAGTATTTTAGCTGTATACACGTGAAGAATGGGGGAAGGAAGGAGATGTGCAGACTTGTTATTCATGGATAAATGCATTTCAACTACATAACGTATATGTGTACAAAGTAAAACACTGACTGCACATATATAAAAAAGAAAAGTGACATCAAAAGCTTGTCTGCTTCAATCAACTTGACAAATCTTTCTCCTTTTGCATATTAACTTGTCTCATATGCCTTCAATATGCTGAAAAGAAGATTTCTAGCAAGCTCATCTTAGGAATCACTGTGTCACCAGATGATGAGTCACCTCTGCATACCCATAGAATACAACTTGCAGCCCAGAATAAAGTTGAAATGACACAGGGACCATAAAAACTCAGACCACACAAATGAAGTGTCTGAGAATTAGCTCTACAGTAAAAAATAATAATTAAATTATAACTCTAGTAAAAGCAGATGTCTACAGATTATGCTAAATAGGCACCATAAATACACGATATAAATACAGCATACTTCACTGTGTGAAACATTGTCTTACTTTCTGGTAAATTTAATGTGAGATATTCAATTCTAAGTTTTACTAAGTTAAAATAAGAAAAGTAGAAAGTCATAGGTCAAAGAAATATTTCTGTCTCAAGTCATGTAACACATCCAAATTATTATTTCTACTTTATTTTTATTCATATTTTTAGTTTAATTGCTCATGCAAGCATGTGTGTGTATGTGTGAAATGTGCATAAAGGTTTTCCCACCTGAGTATATATATGGAGTTCAGAGGCAGATGCCTTGTGTTTTCACCTTGTGTTTTCCTCTATTGTTTTCTACATCACCATTATCATCGCCATCATCATCATCACCATCGTCATCACCATCATCATCACCACCATCATCATCACCATTATCACCATCATCATCATCACCATCATTCATCATCATCATCACCATCATCATCATCACCATTATCATCATCATCATCATCACCATCATCATCATCACCATCATTCATCATCATCATCACCATCATCATCATCACCATTATCATCATCATCATCATCACCATCATCATCATCACCATCATTCATCATCATCATCATAATCACCATCATCATCATCATCATCATCATCACCATCATCACCATCATTCATCATCATCATCATCACCATCATCATCATCATCATCACCATCATCACTATCATTCATCATCATCATCACCATCATCATCATCACCATTATTATCATCACCATCATCATCACCATCATTCATCATCATCATCATCATCATCATCACCATCATCATCATCACCATCATCATCA
>LOJH01015753.1:0-16874 GCA_001685095.1 Ellobius talpinus | reverse complement strand
TGTGTGTGTGTGTGTGTGTTCTTCTATCATGTTCTTCTATCATCTGTCTATTTCCCTAGAAATCTGCACCCATTTAGAGTGATATATTCGCTGAGGAAAAAAAAACATAAGACACAGCTAGAGAAAGAACTCACCTAAATAGTGACAGGCTGCCTTTTAGGGGTGTTTCTCCCCACACCCCTAATTCCAACATCAGCGTTTCAGTTTGTCTATAATAAACATCTATTATTGCCTATGCAATACTAAGCAGGATTTTTGAAAAGGGGAAATAGGACCTGGAGAGATTGGCTCAGTGGTCAAGAGCACTAGCTGCTCTAGTAGAGGACCTGGATTCATGTCCCAGCATCCACGTAGCCAGTAACAACCACTTGTAACTCCAGTTCTAAAGGATCTGATTCCCAGTTTTGGCCTCTTTGGGCAATACATGCATTTAGCATGCATACATACATGCAGACAAAACATCCATACTCACAAATAAATTAGTTTGGCAGTGGTGGTGCGTGCCTTTAATCCCAGCACTTGGGAGGTAGAGGCAGACAGATCTCTGCAAGTTCAATGCCAGACTGGTCTACAGAGTGAGTTCCAGGACAGCCAGAGCTATCACACAGAAAAATCCTGGCTCAGAAAAAAATAAAATAAAAAATTAAAATATCAAAAAAACCCAGATTTGGCCTTTTGCAAGGAAAACAAACATTTTTTAGAGAACATTGTGTGTCAGCCACCATTGATGGGAATACAGCAACGGATGAAGAAATGGTGTGGCCTTCACTTGACCACGGCGACAAGTCCAAGAAATGCTTTCTTCCTTAGACAAGGGGAAACAAACCAGAGGGTCCCAGAGAACCCTCAGACTCACAAGCAGTGCCAAGGCTGTCTCAGCTAGGTGGGCTTCACTCCTGGATCAGGATCATTTGTACCATGTGGACAGAGATACAGAGAGTCAGCAAATGGGGATTAAAGAGCAGCTTGGAGCAATTAGATCACATGAGGTCCCAAAAACCACATTTATCAGGATGAATCCAAATTTGACTCCTATTGCTCAAAGAAGAAATAAAGAGCAAGATGCATATTTCTTACAAGCCGGCCTGGGGGCGTTTATCATGCTGTCCATTATCAGCAACGAGCAGATTTGATTCCCTTCCAAACAAGACTGGCAGAGCCTGCAGGATCTGTCAGAGTCAGGCTTATCCTCCAGTCATCTGTCTGCCCCACGACGGTAATAGAAAAGTGTTGGTAATAAGGAGGTTAACAATCTTCTTATCAGGCGCACTAAAGATAATTCCACACAACCCAGAGGGTCTTACCCAAACAGCCTCCGTGATGTGGCTCAGCATTACATATTGCCGGGCAACACTTCCACCAGGGCTGCCAGCTGGCAGTGGTGCAAAGTAAGTCACGGGTCCCTGCTCATATCAAGACACAGGCCAGACTTCAGGAGTTCTTAACACATCATGGGACAGAGAACTCATCAGCCACAAACACGGAAGATGGTATTGAACACTGCACATGCCAAGGCCGGGGCCCAGTTAGTGAGCTCAGCTTCCTGAAGGTCACCCTGCAGTTCCCCTTCATTTCATCTTATTATCTGTATGATTTAGACGTACTGTTTTGAGTAACTAATGCATACATAGAGCTAAATTTTTTTAAATAGCAAAAAAGGACATAAAGAAAACCTTACCATTCCTTAATCTCCATTTACTTATTGCTCTGTCCCCTGGCAGGTGGTGTTCCTCAGAATTATTTTATTCTTTCAGAGAGAAAAGGCAAACGGATCTCCAGGTTTGCGGCCAGCCTGGTCTACAGTCAAGGCTACACAAAGAAACACTGTTTCAAAAAACTAAACTGAAAACAAAAAGAAACAAAAAACCCAAGTAGGGAGTTTGACTGAGACCTGTGACTCAGTTAAGCTGACACAGAGAAGAAACACTGTACTTGCTTGGAATCCTAAAGTGGTCAGATTCCGAGTAACAGCAGGATGAGGGCTGGCGGGGAGAAACAACAATCCTCACTTGGTAAGTGTGCTGGCGACTCAGAGGAGCAGAGTGAAGCCGCTTGCTTATTTCCCACGCTGCGCAGCTGGGGAGTCAGCCTAGGAGAAAGCAGAAAAGGCTGGCATGCTCAATTTGGTACAGAACGGTGGATTTTGAAATCTTGATATGGCATTTCCCTGCTCCCCGAATCCTTTGTTGGCAGAGTTCTTCAGGGAGGTACAGTCTTTCCAGTGAGCTAATGTAGGTCCCAACTCAAACTGCCCATCTTCCAAGGGCTCAAGGACCTTTCCCTTTGCTACACGTGGGCTCAGTCAACACAGCAGATTTTCTGTATCTTTCCAATGCTAAATAGACAAACTAAAACAGGCCCAACCCAGCAGGCAGCGGTGGTGAGCTGGGGAAGACAGGCTTAGTGACTCATTGTTGAGCTCAATATGCATCTCAAACTGAGGATAGACAATGATTTGTTTCTCGGCAGGGGCAAGAGAAAAGGTGGGGAGGTCATGCTTCATGGAAAATACTGTGAGAAAAGTGTGAAAAGATGGAAAAGTTCTGCAGGTAAATGTCGATGATGGTTACCCAACGATATGAATGTACTCTGTGTGTGTGTGCGTGTGTGTGTGTGTGTGTGTGTGTGTGTGTAGTACTTCGGATCAAAGCCAGGGTCTTGTGCACACTAAGCAAGCACTCTACTCCTGAGACCTACCCCTAACCCCGCTGTGTGACATTTTGTTTGTATTCTGAATTTACCTGAAGATCAGAGTACCGAGCTAAGTCACTAGTCAGCCATAGAGGCCATGCAGTGGTGACACACACCTTTAATCCCAGCACTTGGGAGACAGAGGCAGATGGATCTCTGTGAGTTCCAGGCCACCCTGGGCTACACAAGATTGATCCAATCTAAAAGATAAACAGAGCCAGGTGGTGGTGGCTCACACCTTTAATCCCAGTACTTGGGAGTCACACATCTTTAGTCCCAGCACTAGGGAGGTGGAGACAGGAAGAGATATGGCTGGGCAGAGAGAGGAAGATAAGGCGGAAGAAGGCAAAAGCTCAACACATTGAGTCTGAGGATTCAGTCTGAAGTTTCTTAAAGACAGCATTTAGTCTGAGGATTCATGGAGACAGGATCTTGCCCACTTTGGTCTGAGGATTTGGTAGACGCGAAAGGACTCTCTAGTGGTTGACTGCTCTGCTTCTCTGATCTCCAGGCAAGCTTTATTTGTTAGATCACAAACAAAATATCACCACACAGCTCCAAAAATGTAAACAATGCCCCAGAACTGTCCACTTGAAAATAGGCTGGGACTTGGACTCGGAGAAGTGCTTGCCTAGAATGTGCAAAGCCCTGGGTTCAGTCTCCAGCATGGCATAAGCCGAGCAGGGTGATGACTGTAATCCCAGCACTCAGAAGATTGAGGTAGAAGAATGAATTCTAGTCATCCCCAGCTACATAAGGAATTCAGTGCTTAGCCTACGTAAGACACTGTTTCAACAAGGGGGGTGGCAGAATTAAAGTGGTTTGATTTGTAATGAACATCACAAAAGAAACTATGAATCTTAGATTTTTATTTCACTTTCTTAAAAATATAAAAGATGAAATACAATTCTTGCTGTGATAGCACATGCCTTTAACCCTAGAACTTGGGAGGGTGAGGCAGAGGCAGGCAGACCTCTGAGTTCAAACTCAGGCTGGTCTACAAGAGAGATCTCCCGAACAGCCAGGACTACACAGAGAAACCCTGCCTCAAAGAGAGACAGAGACAGAGACAGAGACAGAGGGAGAGGGACAGGGAGAGGGAGAGGGGAGAATATAATGCAATGTATTGCTTTTCTTACTGACAATGTGTCTTGGATAGTTTTTTACAAAACAAAGCAAAAATACCTTAAAAAGCAACCTAGGGGGGAAGTAGTTTGCTTTATCTCACAACCAGGTTACAGTCCACCATTATCATTACAAGGAAGCCAAGGCAGGGAACTGAAGCAGCTGGTCACACCCACAGTTAAGAGCAGAGGGAACAACTAAGACTCAGCTAGCTCTCTCTCTACTCATACAATTCAGGATCCAAAGCAATGCTACCACCACAGGCCTTCTCAAATCAGTTAGCATAATCAAGGCTAGCTTCCCACAGACGTGACCACAGGCCTAGCTGATCCACATAATCCCTCACCGAGACTCCTCCCAGATGACTCTAGATCTCGTCAAGTGGATAACTAACACGAACCCCCTCAGGCACTAGCTCAGTGGTTAAGGCAGCTCTTTCAGAGTCCCAAGTTCAGCTCCCAGCACCCATGTCAGCCAGCTCCCAACCACCTCCAGCTCCAGGGGATCTAGTTCCTTTGTATGGCTTCTGAGGACATGGGCATACATTTGCACACATAAATAAAAACAAATCCTTTATAAAAAGCAAAGACTACCAACTACCACACATGTGTTTTAGGCATGGGGATGTTCATACTTTTTTACGAAAGAGAAGAAAGAAAATATGCACATAGAATAGTCACAGCAAACCTAGAGAAAGTGAGAAAATGACTGTAGGCTTCAGAGATGCTGGCTTCCCTATCTGATTTAAGCTTTTTTTCCCCTTTGAGATAAGGTCTCCAGCAGCCCTGGGTAGCTTAGTACTCACTCTGTAAACGAGGTTGGCCTTGAACTCATAGAGACTGACCTGCCTCTGCCTCCTGGGTGCTGGGATCAAAGGCATGGGCCACCACACCAGGCTCTAATTCAAACTTTTTAAACCTGGTAAACTTGGAAAAATATTTTCACACCATATGTTTTTAAAAATAAGGTTATAGCTGTGATGTTCGCCTGTTTTACGCAGTCCTCAGCTTAAAGTTTGCAAAATCTAGTTCTCGCTTCTTTCTCCTGTTCTTCATCTTCTTTGTTAAAAGCTTTTAACTTATTGACCTCAGTATTTCTGCTACATCCATTGCCAGGATCAAATCCTCATTCTTTTCAAAAGCATTCCTTTAACCCGAGGTCAAAACCAACGTGAAATATGAGGAGGTTATAAAAAGACTAAAATCTAGAACAGCCACAACCCCAATGTACTTTATCCAAATTTTTACAACTTTGAAGTGCACTGGCTACAGAAAGAAGGCAGGGTTTTATGTTCCAGCCAGAGGAACCAAACACAAGAAAGAATGAAGCAGTATCCTTTCTCAATTCCATGGCTAACTTCTCAACCCAAAACTCAGAGAAAAGAAAGACAGAGACGGGGGAGCAGGCAAGCAGAGCCAACAAAAATGAACGGTTGTCATTGTTTATTTAAAAAACAATTCCCTGAGGTCTCTTTTTTCCCCAAGGAAAAAAATTATTTCCTCAGCTTACTTTCTAGAAGAGGAATGTGTACGAATAAGTGGACCCAGACAATGCCTGCGCTCGGGGCTGTGGGGAAGTGGGACCACGCTTAGTGGCTCACGGCTGGCGTAGTTTCCTGTCTGGCCTTGTCGCACTTCTGTAAGGTTCCCGGGGGCCAGGAACTGTGTCCTGCCTGAATGGCCCAGAGTGAGAGCTTCCAGCTGGAGATGATTGGCTCCTGGAACACGGATATCCAAGGGTAGAGCTTTGACTCTGGGTGGGAGAATGGATGGACGACCGTATCCACACTGTTGCCCTGTGGTCAGTACGGTGGCAGAGCGCCTCTCCTGGACATTGGCGTTGAACTTGGACTGCGTGCCACTTCCAGCTGTAGACCTGGAGGAGCCTCACACGCTTCAGTACGTTCTCAATAATTGGCATCCCGGAACTAGGAGAAAACGTCAAAATCGAGCGCGCAGATCCCTTGTGGCAACTAAGCGTAGCACTGTGTGGAAACAGAAGTTGCCAGAACAGAAAGGAAGACAGCAAGGCTCTCACACATGGGCTGAGATTCCTGCAGCCGGCAGCAGAGGGCGCCTGACTCTGCAGCTTCGGCTTGTCAAAGGGCGGTTCAAAGGCCTATGTAACAGTGTGTTACAAAGTTTCTCACATTCTTTGCTTGCCATTGCTTCTTTCTTCAATAGAAATATTTGTTTTTGGAATATTCCTTTATACTGTGTGGAGATGTGTTTAATAAAAAGCTAAACAGCCAATAGCTAGGCAGGAGGTATAAGCAGGACGTCAGGACACAGAGAGAACTCTGGGAAGAAGAAAGGCTGGGTTACAAGCCAGATACAGAGGGAGCAAGACATGCAGGAGGACAGGTAAAAGCCATGAGCTTGTGGGATGAGCCTAAGCTACAGGCCGAGTTTTCATAATTAATAACAAGTCTCAGTGTCATTTTTTTTGTGAGCTGGCGGCCCAAACAAAAATTCATCATAAGAAGTAACTTGAATTATGTATTTTCCTGATTGTAGTAGAGTTGCCTGATGTGGGATTCCCCTCTGTATGTTGTGAATATGTTTTACTATCATTGGTTAATAAAGAAGCTGATTTGGCCTGTGACATGACGGAACAGAGCTAGGCTGGGAAACTAAACTGAATGCTGGGTGCTGGGAAACTAAACTGAATGCTGGGAGAAAGAAGACAGAGTCAGAGAGACACCATGTAGTGACCGAAGGAGAAAGACACCTACCTGGAACCTTACTGGTAAACTACAAGCCTCATGATAAAATATCAAATAATAGAAATGGGTTAATTTAAGATGTAAGAGTTAATAAGAAGCCTCAGCTAATAGGCCAAGCAATGTTTTAATAACACAGCTTCTGTGTGATTATTTCGGACCTGGGAAACAGACGAGCAGCCTCTGCCTACAGCTGCCTACGCATGTTTCTTTTCAACAAAGTCAATTACCTGCAGAAGCTGAGTCTCTGTCCCTTCTAACCTGAAGGAGTTCGTTCCGTACACCATCCATGTGAAACTCATCTACATCCAGACACCAAATTAACGACAGGAAATCCTTCCCTGGGGCCAATCCCCAGTTTTGAATAAAACAGACAAAACAGCAGCACTTCCTCTGCCCGAGAAGCTCCACTCACTCCAGTGGAGACATTCCTCGGTGACAGAGGTTTGAGGTTTGGCTGAGCACGGCTCTCCTGAAGGATGGCCGCTGCAGCTGGACGAGTCCTGGGACATCGGCAACTCAACCACCTCCCAGGGACCCCAGGTTCATGGAGACCGTGCTGATTTGACCTCTTGTCCCGTGCAGTGTGAGCATGAGGCACATGTGTGAGCTGAGGGACATGCCTTGGGCACCTCTTTCATCTAGAGCCACTCGGCTGTTCAGGCGGCCAGTGACTGAGAAACGGCTCAGTGAGACAGGTTCACTGTGACCCTTGATCTCCGCATGTTCTATCTTCCGTGCACATCTTTCCCACTTTGCTGGAGGTCCCAGCCCAGTTATGGCTTGGTTAACTTTGTCTGGTCACCGTCACCATCTCCTTTGGCGAAAAGGGACTCAAACTTGTTCCCCTCCCTCAATCAGCATCTCAGATGGAACCCTCACAGTGGACTATAGGTCAGTTCCTTCTGGGGTTTGGGGAGCAAGATGCCGTGCGACAGGAGGCTCTGTCTGTCAGTCTGGCTTCCAAAAGCTTCTTCTTCCCACAGTTGTCACGCCATGATTCTGAGAAAAAAGAAAGAACAAGCCATACTTTATGATGTCTAGAAAATCTAAACCTAGGAAATCTGGTAAGATTGGGATAACTGTTACAACACTGGAAGGGGCAGAGGGAATTGTTTCAGCATCTGTCCTTGGTTAAGAGAATTTCACATGTATTTATTCATAGATAATGATAGCAACCAAAGGTGAAACATTTTAATGTAAATGCAAGGCAGAAAGGATTAAAGGTAGATTTTTGCCAATTTCTCAGGGCTTTGAAGACAGGCTGCCTCTTCTAGGGTAAGAGGGCCACTCCTAGACACAGCATGAGAATCTGCTCTTGCCTTAGGGGCGTCTTTACCCACTGCCATCTTGAGTCAGATGTTGGGAGATGCCAAGCCTCCCGGGACTCGCCTGGGAGGCGTGGAGGATACATTTGGGGATTGGTGGAGCTTGGAGCCTGCGGGGGCACCCTGAGGCACCTGTGCCCGAGTGTTACAAAGGAGCCATTGCTGCAAGCCAGACCAGGACAAATCGCTCCAAAAGCACCCAATTAGCCACAACCCTGAGTCTGAATGAGGGAGGAGGTGGATCTCAGTGGGGCAATCACTCTCTGCCCCCATCAAGGTGAAGTTGGTTGCCGTCCTGTCCATACCGAGCCATGGACTGTTGTTACACACCTAGCTCATGCCACCCACTCTGACAAATAGGAGGGTGGTTAGGATGCTCACCTGAAGTAGAAATGAGCCATGTCACGAGGCCTGAGATGAAGCTGTGAGGAGCTCGTGGGGTCGGGGAAGCAGCCTGCAGATCCAGCAGGGAGGCTCTGTCAGGGCACATCATGGCCAGGCAGCAGGTTGTTTCAACATTGTTTCTCAGAGGTTATTACTAAGGGCTACATTGGGGGGTAAGAGATGATCCGTCTATTAGCTGGGCTCCAGCGATGCTTTGATTAGGGCCTTTGTCATCTGAGTTGATCCTGGGGAGATGAGACATGAAGCCATCGTTTCTAAGTCAAATTTCTGAGCGTACTCATTTCTTTCCCCCAACAGGTCCCAAGAGGTGGCCTCTATCACTTTTCATGTTTATTTAACCCCAGAGGTGTCTTTTAGTGACAGCAATGCCTTGTCTGCACAATAAAATCTTCATTTCCACAGTAGCTTTTAAAACATGCCCACCAGGGGCTAGAGAGATGGCTCAGTGATTAAGAGCACTGGCTGATCTTCCAGAGGACCCAGGTTCAAAACCCAGCATCCACATGGCAGCTCACACCTGCCTGTAACTCCAGTTCCAGGGCACCTAACACCCTCACACAGATTTACATGCAGACAAAACACCAATGTGCATAAAATGAAAATAATTTTTAAACTTACTCCTTAAAATAAAAATGCACACCAAAATTGGGAATAAATATTTATTAATATTGTCAGTTAAACAAGTATCCAAATAAGAGGTGTCAAGAACCTCGGATAAAAGAAAGGAGATTCAGGGATAATTAAGAGCCGTGTCCCCTTGAGATGACAGGTGTCTTACTTTTCTCTATACCCTATTGTGCAATTTGAATTGTGAGCCATGTGCAGCAACTGGTCTCCTCAAAGGGGAAAATAAATTTAAGAATCCAAGCTGACTGTTAAACCTTCACGAGAAAAGGGACCGAGCTCGGCTTCTTGAAGCGCCCTCCCCCACCCTCGGCGGTCCAGGAACTATGCACAATTCCTTTAAGGAGCGAATAAGCCTGCATGGGAGTTAGAAAATGTGTCTAATCCCTCCTCCCCGCACGTAACAGAAGCGTGGCAAAAAGGGCCATCCGTTTTGTTTGAGTAGTGACCCAGCATTCTGATTTCAATTAGCCTCTTTGTGGCTTTGTGTTTGGGCTGGTTCCGTGGGTTACAGTTCAAACGAAGTGTAGAGAGAAGCTGGCCAAGTTACGTGGCTGTCGATTTGTTTTTTAACAACTGTGAACCAATGTAGAGCAAGCATATGAGACAATGCTGCCGGATGCACAATGCAATTTTACGGAATCAAAACAGCATGTTCTGGAATCTGAGAGCTAAAAAAAAGTGACAGGGTCCCTTTCCGTTAATTGAACTATTTAAAATCAGTATACTTATTATTTAAATGCCAATTTCAGTCATCAAATGTACGCCTATCATGGAAAATATATGTAAAGTATCGTGGTAGGGTTCCATGTTGACTTGCTGGTAGCCATCTTGAGTCATTGGCCATGATTGCCCAAGGAGGCATCCTCCATGGTTTCTCAGCACAGACAGACAAACACAGCAGAGTAAGCTATGGAGTTACTATCAGACTCTGTAGCCTCCAGCACCAGAAATGTCCTGAAGCTGCTGATGTTAGTACCAAACCAGGATCGGTCCTGCTTGTATGGATGACCTCCTCTCTGACCCAGGTCACAGGGATCTACTGACCTTCCTACTACCCTGACTATGTAAGTCCCCAGTCAGCAGGTGCGGCAACCGATGGTCTTTGTAAGGCTATTGATCATGATCAATGCATATGGCCTATACTAGTCTTTGCTAACAGTGGCCAGAAGAAACAGTAAGGCTTTATAAATCAAAGTAACTCACTAGTGAGAAAAATCAAGCAACCACTGAGTCCACAAACAAGAAAGCAGAAATGACCATCAGGTATGAGGCAGTGACCACGGTGCTCAAGTGAGCAGGCAGAAGGGAGCCAGCGGACTCCCAAGCGCTGAAAGAATAGTGATCTTTTTACCTTTAACATTTAGACCTAAGAATATACAGGGAAGGAAGGAAGACAGTTCTATCTACGTAAACACAGACAAGCACGGACTGGAGAGAGGGCTCAGGTCCAGGCGCCAGCAGCCGGAGACAACTCAGCCCTGGAGGCCCTGCAGTCCTCCTCTGACCTCAGAGAGCACCAGGCACACCCTAGGTGCTCCCAAGATGACTCAGTGGATAAAAGCACTTGCTAGGAAGGTTGGCCACCTGAGTTTGAGCCCCACGATTCACATGGCGGAAGGAGAGAACCATGTCCCGAAAGCTGTCCTCTGACCTCCACACTTGAGGTTTGGCATGCTTGTACCCAACACATACATATTAACATATAAAGTAAATAATAAAGTGTAATTCAAAACTTTTAAAAAAGATTTATTTATGTACTTTATGTATATGGTGTCTTGTCTGTATGCACATTGAACACCAGAAGAGGGCGCCAGATCCAATGGGACTATAGTTACAGATGGTTGTGAGCCACCATGTGAGTGCTGGGAATTGAACTCAGGACGTCTGAAAGAGCAACTACTGCTCTTAATCACTGAGCCATCCCTCATGCCCCTGTAATTTAAATTTTTTGACAAAAGACCCGCTTTGAGGTTTATGTTTATTCTGGTGCTGGGGATCAAACCCAGAGTCTAGCGTATGCTAAGCAAATGCTCAACCTCTGAGCTGCACCCCTGCAGCAAAGGCTCTTGGTTTGCAGCAAGCAGAAGAAATGTACTCTGTTGACACAATGAATTTTTTGCCTTGTGCCTGTAGATGGTGGAATCGTCTTGTACTTAATTAACCTGCAGCTTTACATTGAGAAAAGGTTTTTCAAATGTATACTTTTCCTCCTGTAATCCAAATAGATGGTGACCATAATCTGAGCCTACAGCAAAGTCAATGATGAACACGTGCTTTGTTTTTAAAAATATGTCTATTTTTTTAATGTGTATGAGGGTTTTGCTTGTATGCATGTATGTGTACTGTGTGCCTGCCTGGTGCCCTCAGAGGCCAGAAGGGGATGCTGGATCTCCTGGAACTAGAGTTACAGAGGGCTGGCAGCAGAAAGTAGGTCTTTATAAGACTTTGTAAAGTTGATATTAAAAAAAAAAGAATCCTTTAGGATCTGTAATGCGTTGTGGTTACTGGTGTTCTGTAATTTTCGATACTGTCTGTAAAGATGTCTGGACATTGTAAGGCGTGACAGCATAGCCATGGATGTAGCCATGGATGACAACCTTCAAGTCATGTGACTGCCCCTGGGTGGCACCTGTGTCCACACGGCGCACCTTCCAAGTATCACTGTCTGTGCTCACCTTCCTTGAAACTGTCCCATTCCCTAAACAGCACACTCTGGGGGCTCCTTTAATTAGAGTCCTTGCATTGCATAAGACCTAAAATGCAAGAGCTGAGCTTTGTTAACTCCATGTCAAGTCCATTCCACTTACTGGTATTGTTTAAATTATTAGTCTAAAGCGAGAGCTTAAAATAACATAACTAAGAAAATTTTGAAGTGACATGAAAAGATTCGGAGGCATGTATTTTCAATTCAGAATGCAAGCGGTTACCCCCTGGGTGCACGTTGCCATAGCAACCGAAATGGGCAAATCAGAGAACCCTGTCCCCAAAGAGCTTACTCATAACTTCATGGGTGGTTGCAGGGGGCACCTAACACAGAATTCCACTGGAAAAGATCTTTACAATGAGGGTTTATAAAAACATTTCCAAACCTATAAGCAAGGTTCATTATTTTAAAAAATGATGTAGCTGGGTGTGGTGGCAGGCCTTTCATCCCAGCACTCAGGAAGCAGGAGCAGGTGGATCTCTGTGAGTCTGAGGTCCACCCGGTCTACGCAGGGAGTTCTAGCAAAACCAGGGCTGCATAAAGAGACCCTTTCTAAAAAACAGACAAACAACAAGAATAGCAAAAATGAATCAAAAAGGCTATAGAGCTGCCACAGCAGGCTGAGGGTGCCCAGCACCAAGCCCTCTTACCTGGACACACATGGAACCCTCCCCCATAAATAAACAAAAAAGTAGAGTCCTTCTGAGTTATTTTTGTGTGGTGTGTGCCTGTGGGTAGCATGCCTGTGTGTGCCAGAGGCCAGACATCAGGCGTCCTCTGATGTTCTCAATATTTTTAAAAAATATTTCTTATGGGTAGGATTGTTAGTCCTGAGATTTGCCAGAGAAAAACCAGTTCCACTGTGACCTTGGGCCAAATTAAAGCAAGGTTTATGAAAATATTTTACACTGACCAAGATGGACGTTGGTCAGGACCACTCCTAGAGCTACCCCAGATTGACCCTGAGACATGTGTTGTCTGGGCTATAAAGACAAAATCCATACATAACTTTCCCATGAGGCTTTGTTTTCAAGAACTACAACTCCCAGCATTCCAGAAAGTTACCTGGTCCTTGGGCAGGTGGGCTTTACAGGTTAATTTGGGGTATAACAATGATGTTTGCCAGCATATACATATGAACGTTACAGGCATGACTGGCACCTGCAGCGTTCAGAAGAGGGCGGGCATTAGCTTCCCTGGAAGGACAGTTAGAAACAGTTGTGAGACACCATGTGGATGCTGGGAACGGAACCCAGGTTCTCTGCAAGGGCATGTAACTGTCGAGCCATCTTCCTGGTGCCTCTACTTAATTTTTTGAGACAAGGTCACTTCCTGTGCCTGGAGCTCATCAACCAAACAGCCTGGCTGGCCAGCGAGCTCCCCCGGATTCTCTTGCCTCTATTCTATCCCCTGCAGCCTTAAGGTTACAGGCAAGCAAGTCCAGTTTATGCGAGTGCTAGGGATCCAAACTCAAGTCTTCACATTTGCAGAGAAAGCCGTTTACCACTGAACCATCTAATCTCCCCTGTCCCGTGTTGCTTTTTTCCTTCCTGATCAATGTTGGCTACGTCAGAAGCAGGACTTCTCAGAAAAATAACAGCACTCCCCCTTCACCCCCAACCCCTGCACATGTGTGTGAAAACCAAAAGAGCAATCTGGCCATGGATACATTGTGGCTACCCCACTGCCTTGTTTGCTAATAGGTATGAAAACCTGGTCAGAGGAGGGCCCACCTTTCATCCATAACGGACGAGTCTCTACAGGTAGTGGTCAGGGAATGTCACTGGGGAGTGACCAAAAGGTGGGTCTGCTGTGACACCTGGTTCAGTGAACAGTTTTAACCTGAGTGTTAAAAGGATGCTGGCAAACCAAGCCAAACCAAACAACAACACCAAACCAAAACCCACAGAGAGGGGTCAAGATGCGTGCTGCCAAGTTAGGTGATCTGAATGACTGGTGGCTCACAACCCATCCCCAACTCCAGTTCAATCTCCAGGTTTCACACAGCTGGAAGGGGAACCAGCTTCCCAAGGCTGTCTGTCCTCTGACCTCACTGGTATTATGGCACAGAGGATCCCAGCCCAGAATAAATAACATGTACAAAAGAGGAGAGAATTTGTACATTGTTTCCTAGGCATAGCACTATAGAAATGAAGTGTATTGTGATGGGCTGGAAAAACAGGCTGTCCGAATTGTCTACACTGCAGCATTACATCCCATAATGCAACTGTGAGGATATTTTGAGGTATGGCTTGTAAGGAGATAATGAAGGTCAAGTTACTTCACACAGGCCCTAATCTAGTCAGAACAGAGTCTTTCTAAGAGGGAATCTCGACAGGCACACCAGGGATGTACATTAACAGAAAATGTCAATGTTATCCCCAGGAGTTAGAGGGTGGAAGGGCACTTGCTTACCAAGCTGGAGGCCCTAGGTGTGATTCCTCAGCATGGGAAAGAAACAGAAAAGTGACCACACCAAGCGGGGCCTCAAGAAGAACCAAGGCATCTACAGACGCACACCCTGAATCCACCCGATCTTGTCTCATCTTGAGAGAATCCAGCCCACTGACACCTTCCCAGCTCTGAGGGAAACATCTCTGCTGCTTAAGGTCACTCTGTCATTTAACATCCAGTCCCTGATGTCCTGTTACGGCAGATGTATCCAACCAATACCTCCAAACAAGAAAGACCTGTATTAAAGCTGTTGCTGGTTTGTTTTCACATCTGAGAATAAGACTTTTGAGGAAAGGCATTGAAAATTAAGCCTGGGGGTTGGAGAGATGGCTCAGTAGTCAAGAGCCGTAGCTGCTCTTCCAGGGGACCAAGGTTCAATCCCCAGAGTCCACATGGCAACTCACAAGTGTCTGTAACTCCAGCAGGGGTGAAGCAGGGGAGGGCGTCCCTCTGCTGGATGAGGCAGGTCTGGAGGGCTGAGGTCCACTTAGATGTAAACTGAGCTTGCGGGCCGTGAGGATCCTTCAGGCTGTCCAGCAAGCTGGTGGCTGCAGCTGGAGGTGGATGAAAGGGTTAAGAGGGTGAAACGGAATCAAAGGTACTGGTGAGAACAGACACGGACTAGGGAAGGACTTCAGCCTTCACTGGGCAGACACAGTCTGCTGCATAGCATGACCTCCACCAGGACACGAGCAGGGCCAGGCCATGTCTGTGACGTTTCTTTGGGATTCTATGCAGTGTCCTTGAGGAATAATGCTCTTGGGACAGAGTCACATCTATAAGACTTAAGAAAACACAGACTGAGATGTACCCATGGGCTGAGGTCCGGGGGCACTGGAGATCTCAAGAGCACTTCCAGCAGAATGCTAAGGACGTAACATGGCAGAGGGAGGGACGGAGTGGTCAGAGAGCTTTTGTGTTTATTTTTCAAGCCAAGCAGAAAATAAGGTATATTTAAAAACTGCAAGAAACAGCACTGAACGCAGACAAGAGACCAGTGAAGGAAAGCAGAGTCAAGCCAGACAGCCAGGCAGCCTGAAAGTCGATCGGGCAACCTTCATGTCGCACTGGGCAGGAGGACAAAATGCACGGGGCCACCTTCATCAGTTTTCAGGACAGCCTTGTGAAATCCTGTCATTAGAGACGACTCAGGGAGAAAAAAGCCTTTATCCAGCACACTTTTGGCAGGAACATACCTCAGTCAGTTGCTGCCCGGCTTTTACACATGCTCACGGATGACCCCTGCATTCTCAGGGGCTTCTATCACTCAGAAAGGGTCTGCAGGTGCTATAGGCTCACCAGCAGCACGTCTCCAACAAGGCAGCTCACCCCTGGGGTCCTGTCAAGGCTGTGGCTTTCCCCACTGCCCTTCTTCACTTACCCTTACCTCTTCATAATGATCCCTCCATGCATTTTTGGGGGGTGGGGTGAGGGATGACATAACCTCACATTCTGTAGCCCAGGCTGGCCTTGAACTCACAGAAATCCTCTTGCTTCAACTCCCCAAGCGCTGGGATGACAAGCATGAGCAACCATGCTTGGCTCAAAAATTTCTTTTAAAAGTTTAATTATCTGTGTTATTTGCACATGAGTGCAGGTGTCTCCAGAGGCCAGAGGAGGGTGCTGGATCCTCCGGAGCTGGAATTACGGGTGCTCTTGACATGGGTGCTAGGCACCAAACTTGGATCCTCTACATAAGCAGTGGGTGCTCTTAACCACTGAGCCATCTCTCATCCTTTAAATTTTCTCCTAATACTTTATGGGCTAAACATCCCTAACCTGAAATCCTAATTTGTGCGTGTGGTGCTGGAAACCTAAACTAGGACCTCAGTGTACGTTAGGCAAGCACTCTACCACTAAGCTACACACCCAACTTGTGCTTTTATTGGTTAATGAACAAAGCTATTTTGGTCAGTGGCTTAGCAGAACAGAACAAGGTAGGAATTCCAAGCAGATAGAGGAGAAAAGAAGCCGGAGTCAGTAAGATACCATGTAGCTGTCACAGAAGCCAGAAGCCAGACAGAACCTTACTGGTAAGCCCCAACCACATGACAATACACAGATTAATAGAAATGGGTTAATTTAAGATATAAGAGCTAGCCAATAAGAAGTGTGAGCTAATAGGCCAAGGAGTATTGTAATAATAGTTTCTGTGTGATTATTTTGGGTCTGGGTGGACGGGAACATATGAACAGTCTCTGCCAACAGAATGACACCCTACAAATTGGCATGCCAACATGGGATAACTACATCCACGTAAAACCTGAGAAAGTTTGGAAAGAAATTCTAAACACAGGAAAGCAGAGTTGAGCGTGGCTTCTTGGTGACATTTTTTCAGATGGGCTCTGTTTGCTAGCGGTGAACAGGGGCACCATGGCTCCTTTAAGAGAGGTCTTCCTGATTCAGCATTAGCAGCAAAAAACTGTGTGACCTGGCTTCCTGGTTCATGCTGCCAGCCCAAACTCTGGCTCTTTCAGGAGGCCAAGCACTTAAATGGGGTCTGTGAGAAGAGTGTCACAAATTGCTTAATGGTGACACAGACCCACTGTGACCCTGGATCTGGAGTGGAGAGAATGGCTCTCAGAGGCAGGGAACATGCCTCCACCATGTTGGACTGGGTGGAGCAAGCAAGCAGGACCATGGAGTTGGTCCTAGCTGTTGCGGGAGCTCCTTCCGCTCCTTCAGCCAATAGCCACTGAGATATCAGCCCATTAGGGTGTGGTCTCTCTCTCTCTTTAAAAATGCAGCAACTACCCTCCACTCACTCGCTCTCTGGCTTCCGGCTCCACTTCCGGTGACTAGGCTCCTTTCCTGATTG
>LOJH01015752.1:0-13680 GCA_001685095.1 Ellobius talpinus | reverse complement strand
CCAGCCTGGTCTACAGAGTGAGTTCCAGGACAGCCAGAGCTACATAGTGAGACCAAGTCTTGAAAAACAAAACAATGCAACAGCAACAAAAAAAGAAAGAAAGAAAGAAGAAAGAAAGAAAAGAAAAGGGAGAGAGAGAGAGGGAGAGAGAGAGTGTGTGTGTATGTGTGTGTGTGTTGGCGGAGGCTGCTCATTTGTTCCCAGCCGCTCAGATCAGAAATAATTACACAGAAGCTATATTATTTAAAACACTGCTTGGCCATAGCTTAAGAGTATTGCTAGCTAGCTCTTATGTCCTAAATTAACCCAATTTTATTAATTGTGTATTGCCACATGTCTGGCTTATTGGGCAAAGTATGCAATAAATGTTGGTGGGTATAGCCATGTTAGAGGAAGTAAAATCAACACTGTCTTATAATAAAAATAAATTGTTAAGGACCGGGGCTGGAGAGAGGGCTCAGTAGTTAAGAACTGCTGGTCTTCAGGGGGCTAGGGTTCAATCCCCAACACTCACATGGTGGCTCACAGCCATCTGTAACTCCAACTGAAGGAGATCCAATGACCTCTTCTGGCCTCCACAGACACTAGGAATACACTTGGTTCACAGACATCCATGCAAGCAAAATGCCCACACACATAAAAGTAAAACAAAATAAAAGCCACTAAGACCTAAAGAAATGGCTTGACTTGAAAGCTGAGGGTGGTGTCCCACATCTTCCCCCAACCCCAAAAAGCAATGAGTGTGGTGGTTGTGTGGGTAACCTTAGAAAGTGGGACAGAGGGACCAACCGCCTCACTCCAAATGAGCCTGGGCCACATTGGGACACCTTGGCTACAGAGTTAAACCCTATCTGAATACAGAACATGCACATTTCAAAAACAAGGAGAGGGAAATAGATGGAAAAGGCATTCCGGGGAGGGTTGGTGGAACTTGGCAAAGAGTCAGGAAGACTGGAGACTACTTCTGTCCTCATGGCCACCAGTTGTAGGGGGCAACTGGCCACAAGTATGTCTAGGACCCTGAGGAATGAGATTATTAATCTTATTTCATTTTAATCAAATGAAAGTTAGATATTCAACTACTGAAAACCTTTTAACTTAGTTTAGGATAACCTGGGTAAATGAATGTAACTTTTTAACTGCAATTTTTATAAAGTCAAAACAGATCAAACATTTCTGATGAGGATTTGGTGCTGAATTAAGCTGTATTTTGTGTTAATTATTTATTAATTAGTTATTTTGTTGTTGGTGTTGTTTCGAGACAGGGTCTCACTATGTAGCTCTGGCTATCCTGGAACTCACTCCGTAGACCAGGTTGGCAATGAGCTGTATTTTTATGCCTGTCAAATTTGAAGACTGAGTGTAAGAAGAGCATCTCAATAATTTATAATGACTATAAGCTGATATGATCTAGATACTATCTAAATGTAGCATTATTCAAATTAATTTCAACTTTTTCATTTTTTTTACATTTCTGAGACAAGACAGGGTTTCTCTGTAGCTTTGGAGCGAGGCTCGCATTTCTACGGGACTTTGCTGGTCTGGAGATAGCAGGTCTTGTGTTTAGATCCAGGCCCCTCTCCCACTTCAGTCACATAACCTTGGGCAAGACAGTCACCTCTTGCCTTCCTTCACCTCTTTGTCCAGAAGATGGAAGTAACTTGGTTCTTGCCTTTTCGTAATTGCTGGGAGGATTAAGTAAGATCATTTGCAAAAAGTATTTGGCAAAAAGTATTGCATGCCAGTAATGTGCTTATTAGTCGTTTATGAGCTACTTTTAGCAGACTTTACAGGGTCATTAGATTGTCCTAAGTGACATCACAGTGGTGACAAACCGGAGGAACTTGCCTGGCCAGTCTCTAATGCCAGATTCTCACTGTGACTGTCCCTCTTGCCTTCTAATGCAAGTCAGCTGATCTCCCTCACTCGGGAGTCATGTGTTTCTCTCCTTCATTGAATATTTTATTTATTTATTTTTAGACAGTGTTGCTATGTGGCCCGGGCTAATTTTAGAACTCAAGATGCTCGTGCTGGCTTTCCCAGTGCTGGAGTTGGAGCATGTATCACCACATCCACCCCAAACAGTTCTCATCAACTTCCAAATGTATTATTATTTCTTTTATTTAAAAAGTAAAAAGAAAAAACTATATAATGAATATACACTAATAAACATTTAATCATGGGGCTGGAGAGATGACTCAGAGGTTAAGAGCACTGACTGCTCTTCCAGAGGATCTGGCTTCAGTTCCCAGCACCCACATGGCAGCTCATAACCTCCTGTAACTCCAGCCCTAGAGGATCTGATACCCTCTTCTAGCCTTCATGGATACTGCATACTTGTGGTGTAAAGACCGACATACAGATAAAAATAAATAATAGAAATTTAAAGGCCTAGTAGTGGTGGCACACACCTTTAATCCCAGAACTCAGGAGGCAAAGGCAGGAGGATCTGAGTTTGAGGCCAGCCTGGCCTACCGAGTGAGTTCCAGAACAGCCAGGGCTACACAGAGAAACCCTGTTTCAAAGACAAAAACAAAACAAAGATTTAAAATAAAGACAGGCATGGTGGCGTAAGTCTGCAATCCCAGTACTAGGAAGGCTGAGGCAAGATGGTTGTTTTTCTACAAGTTCAAGGCCAGACTGGCTACACAGCCAGACCTTGTTAAAGAAAGAAAAGATGAAAGAAGAAAGAAGATAGAAAGAAAGAAAGAAAAGATAGAGAAGAAAAGAAAAAGATAGGGTTGGGGATGTAGTTCATTGGTACTGACCTAGGATAGTTTTGATTGCCAGGAAAAACAGACTTCTCTTGATTGCCTCTTGGCTGCCACTTTGCAGAACTACACGTCTATAAAGCTGCTGCCCTTGCTAACTGCCCCTTTGAAAACCTTGTCTAGCATCAGTGTCTCTAGACTTCTCTTTTTTATCGAGCACATCCCACACTAATTTCCACTGCCAGCGCTTTCAAGAAAACTGCACTTATCCCATCTTTGGTCATCTCTCTGTTCACAACGGTCTTCATCGACCAGCGCTGAGAGCCCTGATGGCTTCACGGCCTGCCTCTGCATCATCCCCCTGGTTTCAGGGTACAAGCCCTGCTAGAGGTTTTGCTTTGTTTCTGCCTCCCTGGTGGCTTCTTCCCTTCACTTTGATTTTAGGCCCCTCATTTTCTTTAGCTGAAAATCTCTTGAGTTCCCAGAAGTCGGCCATCGAACCCATCGAACCTCTCTCCACCCCTCCATCTCTCTCTACCCAATCTTCTCCATTTTTACTCCCTAGGCGATCTCAAACAGGAGCATGGTGTGAAATGTATTAATGTGTATGTATTAATGGCTCCTGAATTCATACCTCTAGTCTAGACCTTGCTCTGAACTCTGGACTTGTATATCCAGCTGCATCTGTGATCTCTGTAAGTCCTCATGTGATTGGCAGTCCGTGTCCATCATGCCCAGACCCCTTGTCCTCAGCATCGTTAAAATACCTGTTCCTTAGAGAAGCTCTCTCACCTTTGCTCCCAGCAACCCCTTCCTTTTAGCTGTTCAGGCCACAAGTCTTGACTCCTCTCTTTCTCCTTCCTCTAACAGAATTCATCAGAAAAATTTTTTACTAACTCTGTCTTCAAAATATACTCAGAATATGATGGCTTCACGCTCGTCCACTGTTACCCTGTTGAAGACGCCGTCTCTAGGCCTCCTACATAACCGCTTTCCTTCCACAACGGTTTCTTGTTTAACTCGCAGAGTAAACTTATCAAACATGAGTTTGATTCCTGTCCTCTTCTGCTCAAGCCTTTGAAAGCTGCCTTGTTGGAGCAGAGAGATGGCTCACCAGTTAGGAGCACTGGCTGCTCACTGGGATTCAATTCCTAGCTCTTACAGGGCAGCTCTAGGGGACTTGATGTCCTCTTGTGGTCCCCAAAGGCACTAGGCACACATGTGATGCACAGACATGCATGCAAGCAAAACACCCATATACACATCAGAAAAATAAATCTTTTTAAAGTTTCCTTGTTAGAATGAGAACCAACTTCTTAAATGTCTGCAAGGCCCTGGACACAGGTAGCCCCTCTTCCTCCTTCCTCTCCAGCTGCATTGGCCTCCTGGCTACTTCTCAGGCAGGCAGGGCAACCTTCTGCTGTTTTTCCTGAGTGATTCCTTTCCTAGTCCCCTTCAGATTTCCCCTGGAGACTCGCTGCCAGCCCCAGCCCCAGCCTTCACTGCTGTCCCGAGTGTTGGTTCTCTGTTTTCTTTCCTTTCCTTTCCTTTTTTAATCTCTTCTTCACATGTATGTCTCCCTAAACAACATCTTACTTACATAAAAATGCATGATTTGCTTTTCTAGTATATTAATGTTACATATCATACATAATTATTATCCATCCATTTCCATTATTATTATCACTAATTATTACAGTTTGTATAGTTATATTATTTGTTAATTATATAGTATACGATTGTTGTATTTTTATGTGGTCTTTTAATATCTTTTCATTTTCATTGTCATAAAATACTTCTTTATAGGTCACAATTTAGCAGGGCGATAGGGGCATACTCCTTTAATCCCAGCTCTCGGGTGATAGTGGCAGGCAAATCTTTATGAGTTCAAGGCCAGCGTGGTTTACAGAGTGAGTTCCAGGGCAGCTAGGGCTGTTACATAGAGACCCTGTCTCGAAAAACAAAACAACAACAACAAAATTGTCATAATTTTAAAAGTTAATTTTCTTGTTGAGAGATGCTTGGATCACCAGCATTTTGCTATTTTAAATGCTGCTGCTGTGCGCAATCTGATAGAGACAGATATAGCATGTTTGTCAAACCTGTGAGCCTACATAAGTCAGGTGCTGGGCCATGGGCTATATGCACAGTCACTGCTGGATGACGCTAAACTGTTCTCCCAAGAGAAGGAACAGAGAATGATTTCTTTGTCAATTATCTCAGAGAGTAAGTGATTAAAATTCATATGTTGATCCCTAATCCCCAAGGCAAGAATGTAATCTTAACATTTAGGAGGTAGAGGCAGGAAGATCACTACTAGTTTAAGGTCAAACTTGGGCTACAATATTGAGTACATGGCCAGACTGAGCTATATAGCAATATTTTGTCTCAACTAAACAAGGGCTGGGGTATAGCTCAGTTGGCAGTACACTTGCTTAGCATGCACAAGATCCTGGGTTCAATTCCTAGAAATGAAGGGAAAAAGATGGGCATGGGACTTGATATTGTCTTAATACCCTGGAGGGTCTCTGGGGATAGGAAGGGTATTAACAACCACTCTGTAGCCCGAAGGAGGGATAACGTTCGCAAATGTGGATCAACAATCAAGGTATCCTTGCTGTTACAGGACCTCTTCCCCCCGCCCATTTTTCCCTGTCCTGTGGATGGAATATGTGGCCTCAAGCATGCTGTGTCTCTAGCTGGACCCTTACATTTTCAACACAAATGTAGCTTTGGCTTAGATAACTTTTCAATAATAGTAAGAAGAAGAGGAGGAGGAAGGGGAGGGGGAGGAAAAGAATCTATGCCAGTTAGCTTTTGCCATGCCGCAAACCTCCCTTAGACCTAGTGGTTTGACTCACAACTCTGGAGTTTCTCTGGGTGGATTGTGAAGTCTGGCCAAGATGGCTGCTCACTGCTGGGCTCCTGTATATGACTGTGGTTGGCCAGGGGTTGCAAGCTTGCTAATCTAGGTTACCTCGTCCAGATGTCTGACAATTGGCTGGCTGTTAGTGGGACACCTGTGAGCCTTTCCTTGTTTTTTCATTTTTCAGTAGGCTAGCTCAGACCCGCTTATACTATTGTCCCAGAGTTCCAGACAGTGAGAGAGCATGTTGTGTGGCTTATATCCAAGCATACATACACACAGAAATAAAATGAATTTGAGAGTAATTTTTTAAATGACTAAAAGCAACTTAGGAGGAAAGGATTTATTTTAGCCCATAGCTTATGGCTCACCACCAAGGGAAACTGAGGCAGGAACGCAAGGCAGGAGGAACTCAAAGGAGCAGAAACGATGAAGGAATGCTCCTTCCTCTCCATGTCTCATTCGGCCTGCTTTCTTATACAGCCCAAGACCACCTGTCCAGAGGTAGCACCGTCCACAGTGGGCTGAGTGCTCATACATCAGTCATCAATCAGGGAAATGCTACAGACATTGCCCACAGGCCAATTTTATGGAGGCGGCTTCTCAGCTGAGGTTCCCAGACGACTCTAGTTTGTGGCAAGTTGACAAAAACTGACCAGCATGGTATCCTGGGTTGATGATGAACTTGCAGTCCTTCTTCCAACCCCACCCATCAAATTCCAATACCGAAATAAACACTGTACATACACCTTTTCGGTGTTTGCTTCATTGCCATTCAGTTAACTTAGCCCCTATCCCTCCTCTCCCCTCTACTTCCCTTCCCTCACCCCCGTCCTTTCTTTTACGAGGCCAGGGTTCACTAGACAGCCCAGGCTAGCCTCAAACTGCTCATCGTGTGCTGCAGCCTCCATGTGCTGGGATTACAGGTGTGTACCAGCACACCCAGGGTGTCATTTCTTCCTAGAAACGGGGATCCCCTAGCCAAAGAATGGATCATATAGCTTATATTGCTCAATATTCCTCAATTTCTCTTTGGGAGAAATTACATAAATTTGATTTCCCGTTAACCTTGTATAGCCTCATCTTTTCTCAAGTTGGAGTTTATAAACTAAAAATGTGAGATTTTAACCTAAGATGGGGGTTATTGTCACTTCCTCTTTCACTATAAAAATCATCCACACCCAGAAGGTGGCATGGGGTTCCCTGGAACAGGAGTTACAGATGGTTGTGAGTCCCTGTGTGGATGCTGGAACTGAACCCATATCCTCTGTAAGAATAAGTGCTCTCAACCACTAAGCTGTCTCTTCAGACCTGCTTTTCTTTAAAACAATTATTTACGTGTGTATATGCATGTGTGTATGCATGTGTGTGTATGCATGCATGTGTGTATGCATGCATGCATGCACGCGTATGTGAATGTGTGCATAACACAGAGCACGGTGGTGGTCAGAAGACAGCTTGTGAAAATGTAAGTTTTTTTTTAAATGCCATCAATACACTCCAACTTACTAGTATTATATTTGTGTGTGTGCTTGTATGTGTGTACATGTGCCACAGTGCACATGTGGAAGTTGGAGTCCGTTCTTTGTTCTTTCCTTCCACCGTGTGAGCCCCAGGGGCCGAACTCAGATCCTCAGGCTTGGCTGCAGATGTCTTTGCTCGTTGAGCCACCTCTCCACCCTAGTTGCACATCTGAAATTTTTACCTGCAGAACCTAAGGCCAAAGGAGGTCAACAGATCTGCTCATTCTAGGGACATCACCTACAGGGTGCCTTCAGGATGCTGAGGATGCTGAGAAGGCATGCATGGTGGCCTCTCAGTTCTCATCTTCTTAAAAAGTTCAGTCAAGGGATTAGACAGTTGGAGCATAAGTTTATTTAGAAAAAGCATCAGAAGCAAAGCAGGGACTCTAGAGAGATTGTAGTGGGCACCCCAAGATGGGGAGCTGCTTGGTAGGTTGCGTATTGTGGATTTTAAATAAGACTTAATGAATGTTTATGAGCACAATCATGAGGCAAGATGAGCCCTTTTCTGTCTCAAATCATGGCAGGCTAGATTTTCCTTTTAAGTCTTTGCTCTCATAATCACCACAAAAGGGAGAGATGTCAAAACACAATCCACGTTCTAAGATAGTGAGTCAGGTCCGTTAGGGAGTCAGACTCCTCATTGGTGTGCACGTATGGGCAGATGCCCTGTGTGTCCACTTCTGACACAGAGGGTACAAGCTCATTGTTTCAGTAGGATTACTAGCTGGTGAACAAGCTTCCGGGACCCACAGGCCTCTGACCTCTAAGTGCTGGGATTACAGCCGTGCACAGTCACACCTGGCGGTTGCTTGTTCGTTTTGGTTTTTTGTTTTTCCACGCAGGGTCTCATTATATTGGTTTGGAACATGCTGAATAGATGAAGATGGCCTCATATCGGCATGATCCTCCCGACTCTGTCTCCCATGTGCTGATGTTGCAGGCATGAGCCACAGTATTGGACTGTCAGGTTCTTAAAGTCTTGGTTGGTTCAAGAACCTGAGCTGTGAACATTAGGGAATGACTCATTCTGTGAGAATAAAAATCAGAGTAATGTGTGTGTGTGTGTGTGTGTGTGTCTGTGTGTATACAACGTACATATGCTCACATGTATGTATATGTACGTGATTAACCTCTGCAGTCACCACACTATCAGGAAGTGCAATCTTGCTTAACACATCACTGTGAATTGTTAAAACACGAAGAAGGCTGTGTATGTATATACACATGTGCATATTTATATGTACACACGTATGTATATGTATGTTGTTAACCTCTGCAGTCACTGTACTATCAGGAAGAGCAGATCTTTCCTAACACATCACCGTGAACTGTTAAAACAGTTAAACTGTTAAAACGAAGAAGACTGTCAGACAGTAGAAAAGCATCCTGAAGAACTTGCAGAATGGGATGTGGTAAAGCATACCTGTGATCCAGGGAGGCAGGGGCCAGCCAGCTCTACATAGGAAGTTCCAGGCCAAACAGGCCTACCGAAAGGGAACCTACCTTTCATAAACAAAGTATTTTGGACATTCATCAGCTGGAGTTCCTTAAGAGTACCCTACCAATGCCTGCCGTTCTTGATTAAGGAGAGCTGATTCCATGATCTTGGGACAAACTTGGGACAGCCTTTTGGATCCACACATCTGGTGCAGGGGAGGAGCTGCCTCTTCCTCTGAGATGTTTTACACTTGCCAGTCAAGCAGCAGAGCTGGTCTCTTGATGTTCCCTTCCCTTTGCTTGCGGCTCTCATTCTGGATTTTTTTTCCTTCTTTGGACTATTGAGAAATATTCTCCATATTGGTAACTGGTTCCAGAGAAGAGATGTATCAGAGCACTTAATATTGAAAATGTCAGTAACAGGTTCTCTCTAGAAATTGTGGGTTATCATTGTTTATTCTATAAAATACTTAATCTTTTCTCTGATGTTTAATTTTTTAAAATTGTGTGTGTGTGTGTGTGTGTGTAGTTGTGGGGAGGGTACAAGTATGTCACAGTATGAATGTGGAGGTCTGAGGACAACTTGCAGGAATCTGTCTGTTCCTTCCACCATAAGGAACATACAGATAGAACCTATGGTTCAAACTCAAGTTATCAGACTTAACAGCAAGCACCTTCACCCACTTAGCCACCTCACTGGCTTCTTATATTTAACAACTTTAATCTTCCAAATTTGAAACCAATGTATGCACAAGGTATTAATTTTTCTGTTTGTTTTCTGAGACAGGCTCTCACTATGTAACTTTGACTGGCCTAGAACTCACTGTGTAGACTAGGCTAGCTTTGAACCCACAGAGAGCTACCTGCCTCTGCCTTTGGCTCACTGGGATTAAAGTCATGCTCCACCACACCAGCCTCTAAGCTATTTACCGAACATGATGAACTAAAAAAAAATAAAGACACGAAGAACGATATGATCTGAGCTCCACAGCTGCAGATACGCGGCTGTGAAAGGAACAGGCAGTAGCAGGAAGCCACAGAGTGAAATGAAGTGCATGACAGAATGGGGTCAGACAGGAGCCAGCAGCAGGCAAAGCAGCCACTGGGGACCAGCATCAGATGCCAGCCTAGCGGGTTCCCAGACTCAGGCAAGTTGGAGCATATGGAGGGGGGGTTCATCTAGCCAAGAAGCTGATGAGCTTCCTTTGAAAGGTGTTTGCAAGAATGAGGGGGACAAAAACGACCCCCACAGTGATTGACTCAGGCAGTCCCTTTGTAGTCGATTTATAGCCCTGTGACAATGTGCTATCAATCGGGTGCCTTAAAATAACCAGGCACACGCCATCAGTCCCAGAACTCCTGAAGGAAGAGGCAGGCAGAGCCGTGAATCTGAGGCCAGCCTGATCTACCTAGGGAGACCTTGTCTCCAAAGCAAAACTGGAATTTCTAGGCAAGGTAGTACAGGCCTTTAATCGCAGCACTGGGGAGACAAGAGTTCCAGGCCAGCCAGGGACACATAGTGAGACCCTATCTGTAAAACAAAAACAACAACAGCAACAAAAGCAAAGCGAAAAACTGGAATTCTCTGAGTTCTGGAAGCCAGAAGTCACAAGTCCAAGTCCACACGGCAGCGGAGGCCCCCATCCATGAGTGCCACAGGGAAGAATTCTTCCTTGCCTCTTCCCTGATTGCTGTCCCTCGTGGTGTCCCCTGGTTTGCAGCCTCTGTGAGGCCATGGTATTAATCTTGTATGTGTGTTGCTGTCTTCTCAGGAACCAATGATATCAGGCACTGAATTTAGGGCTCATCCTAACTTTATTCTCTTTTTTTTTTAAGACAGGGTTTCTCTGTGTAGCCCTGGCTGTGCTGGAACTTACTCTGTAGACCAGGCTGGCCTCGAACTCAGAGATCCTCATGCCTCTGTCACCTGATTGCTAGGATTAAAGGTGTGCGCCACCACAGATTTGGGCTTATCCTAATTTAAAATAGCCTCAATTTAAGTAATTATATCTACAAAGACACTGTCTTAACTAAGGTTACACTCTAGGTCCCAGGGGGCCCAGAATTTTAGGGAAAACACTGGTATACTAGCCTAAGGGATGGGAACTATCCAGGCAGAACACAAATGAGGGCTGGGGTGTAGGACTCGGCAGGACATGAGATCCAAAATGAGAGAGAAAGAGACAGAGACTAAGAAAAATGTCTTTGGGCAAAGTCAATGTAGACTCTTCCCTTAAAAGTAATATTTATTTTGTTTGATGCTCATGTGTGTGCCTAGGTGCTTGTATGTGCATCCCATGTTCTGTGTACCACGTATGTACAGGAAGAGCCCTTGGAGGTCAGAAGGTCACAGTCATCCCTAACTCCAGATTTTGAGTTCTAGGAGGGTCTGATGCCCTGTTCTCCCCTCTATAGGCATCAGACATACAGGCAGTGTAGGCCTGGCTGTCCTGGAACTCAGTTTGCAGACCAGGGCGGCATCTCAATGTCTTAACAATGGAATTAGAATATCAGCGTTTCAACAATGGAATTACTAATTTCACCATTAGCTATGAGCGAGGCAGAAACTTCTTTGTTCCAATCAGAATCCAAGAGTACATGCCTCCTCTTAACGGAACTTTGGAAGTTGTAGAAATGGAGCAATTTTTTAAAAACCACGGTAATTTCTTTGGTCTCAGGTTTAAATAGAAAGGGCTCTGGTGCTTCATTGCTATCTATTAACCATCTGCTGGCAGGCCCTGCTCAGAGCAGCAGGGAAGCCCAGGCGGCTTTTTTATGGGTGGCTGTAAAATAAAAGAGCGGCAGTCTCTGTCCTTCCTCCCAGGGCTGAAAAGCGGAGCAATCCTCAGAAGCCATCCAGGAAATGAGGGGTGTTTGGCATCCTGCCTAATTTTTTTCCTACTAAATTTCATTCTTGGACCTAAGCCACTTCTGCTCCCTGCGCCAAAGTGGGAGGTGCTGATGCGCACTCGGTCCTGGGTGATAAACTGCCTTCAGTGGGTTAGGGTGGGAATGGGTGGGCTGCCTGGTGGTGGAAAGGGAACCTGGGAGCAGCAGGGGTGTGCGCTCACCGATTTCAGCATGGGACGAAGGAACATTTCACCTGGTAGCAGAAGCCACAAAGACTGTGAACTGTGGAGAAGGGCATGGGTCAAGGATCCCATGTCAGGGTCCTATTTGAGTGAGGGTGGTGGTCCACACTTGTAATTCCAGCACTCAGGCGGCAGAGGCAGGAAGATTGCAAGTTCAAGACCAGCCTGGTCTATAGATTGAGTTCCAGGGTACCTACCAGTCAGGGTAATGCAGAAGATACCCTCTTCCTGTCTCAAAAAAAAAAGGTCTTAAAGAGAGAAAAAGAGCAGGAGAGATGGCTCCAGCAGTAAGAGCTTTCCATGCAAGCAAGAGAGCATGATTTCTGTTTTCCAACACCCGCATAAAAAGAGGTGCCCTGTAATCTCAGCTCTCATCAGTCTGGGAAAGGTGAGGAGTTCAAGGTTATTTCTGGCTGCATTGCTAATACAAGGCCAGCCTGGGCTACATGAAAGCCTGTCTTTAAAAAGAAAAATCAAACCAAAACAAAGAAAGAAAGAAAGGGAGAAAAAAACAAAACAAAACAGTTGGGGATACAGTTCAGTGGCAGAGGCCTTTCCTGGTATATGACATGTTCCTGGGTTCCTAATAAAAATGAAAAGTTCTTGCCAAGGCTCCCAGAGCCCAGCCCTCTGTGTAACGCAAAGCAAGCAACTGCCTGGTGAGCAGCTGACATATCTGACCCGACAGGTTTGCTCACAGATGAGACAGGTGACTGCTGGCCCGCTCTGCACCTGCTGCCCCTGTGACATAGCTTATCTCTGCAGAGGCCAGCCAGCCCTTCCTGTCACCACTCTGAAAGCTCCCTCGCTGCCTGCTTTTAAAACCTGTTTCTCTGTGTGGGGGTGTTTTGTGTGCTTGTGTGTCTGTGCATCGCATGCATGCCAGTGCCTGAGGACACCAGAAGAGGGATTCAGATCCTCTAGAACTGGAGATACAGCTGGTTGTGAACCACCATAGAGGGTACTGGGAATTGAACCTGGGTCCTCCCATCTCTCCAGCCCCATACCCTGACAGTCTTATCGTAAGAGGTCAGGCCAGCCAGTTTTCTTCTCCCAGTTTAAAAAGCAAAAGATGAATTCCCATCTCTCATCGGGACTGCCTTCCAGGAGGTCTCATCATTCACAGCAGAAGAAGCCCAAAGGGAATTCTGGTTTAAGGAACTGTCTCTGGCACTCTTGTCTCCCTTCCCTCTGTTTCAAGAATGGTGCTGTGTGGGGTCTAGGGTGTAGCTCAGCCGTTCGAGTTTTCAAGGTGCGGGCTGGATTCATCTCCAGCTATGTGGGGAATAAAAGTGGAGGGTAAATCCAGCACAATGGCACCTGTAATCCCAGCACTTGGGAAGGAGAGGCAAGAGGATCAGGAATTTCAGGACAGCCTGAGGCCAGCTGGGTGGGCTTGTGTGAGAACGCCTGAACACAGAGGAGTAATGTATTTCCTACGTGAAAACGGCAGTGGGGTTGGGTGTGTAATGTAGCTGGCTTAGTGCTTGCCTAGTCTACCCAAATCTCTGGGTTAGATCCTAGCTTTGCATAAACTGCAAACTGCATGACTTAGCTCACACCTGTGATCCCAGCATTAGGAAGCGGAGGCAGGAAGGTTAGAAGTTCAAGGTCATATCTGGCTATGTAGAATACCTGAAACCCTGTCTCAATACATATGTAATCAATTTAATTTTTAAAGGCAGTGGTTGGGGGAGGAAGGAAAGTTTCTGGAAATGCTGCAATTGCATATGATACTCAAAAAGAAAACAGGACCATGCCCGCCCTCCATGCCTACTGTCCACTCTATGCAGACAACATTCTAGGGCCTCTTGCCTCTGTCTCTGAATATTTGGGTCACTATGCTTGGCTCTGCTTTGATCTTTTCATTTTTTACTTTTTTTCCATCTAAGAAGCCATCATTCAATTTCACAACACGGGACCAAGAACCATGCTTTTCTTTGTCTAGATAGAAAACTTGATGTGTGAACATTGTGACGAGATCAACCACGTCCTCCAAATAGTTTCTTCCTCCCTTCCTCCTTCCTTCCTTCCTTCCTTCCTTCCTT